>JAHZND010004479.1:0-11146 GCA_027744115.1 Acrocyrtus sp. NNG-2020 | reverse complement strand
CTCAGAGACAAGTTATATCGTCTAGGAATGTTGATCAAAAATGCTTTCATTTTACCATCACTGACACCGAAAAGTTTATTCATTCACAAAGTAGTGAAATGCATAATTATATTATATTCCAACTGACACTTATAAGAAAATTTAATTCAGCATTGTACAGTACACAAAACAGGTTTCTTGAAAAAACGTAAAGGGTCGTAAGCACTCTACACAGTTATTTAGATTAGTACATATGGCATTAAATTTAAGATTAAATTACGTTTCTTATTCGCGCTTTCCCTGTTCCAGAACAAGCCGAGCAGAGGGTAGCTTGGCATGGAAAATGATTCTCTGCCTTTGACAATAAGAATATTTTATTAGTGAATATTTTCAGTACCAGAAATGTTTTCATTCATAATAATGTTCATACGTTTTTTGTATATTTTCACTAACCTGTGATTTTTGTAGACAGAGACATTAGCTAAGCTTACGTAGACATGAAAAGCAAGTTTCTTGAATCTGTTTGACTTTGACAATATGACAACAATTATATTGTAATTATACATTAAATTGTTTACCTGTTAGTACAAATTATGTTTTTTAGATCTTTCTTAGCTCTATACAAACAATTAGCAAATAATAGTAAACACATGTAATTGTTCTACTCACGATGAAAATGCCGCAATTAGCGAAACCTTTTCCCAATAACTAACAATCTGGTTTCGATCTGAAATTCATTCCGCTTTTTCCATAAGTTACAATCAGTTCCGAATTCATAATATGTTTTCATTAATTTTGTCGCGTAACTATATATAAATTCAGTTTTACCAGTTGCACATAACCCTAATCACTAAAATGTTTGACAACAGCCAAAGCACCTACATTTCCGAACTAGCAACGTAATTGCACATTACAAATGCAATCGACTTACCATTACCATTGCAGTAATAGACTTGAATAGGTAAAAGGTAACCATTGTATTTTAGAACATCATATTTTTGTACATATACACAAAACTTAATATTATTACCTAAGTACGATTTGTAAAAGTATTCGTTTCATTCATTTTAAATTTTCGAATCTTAAGACTAGTGGAGGCAACCCACAACTTGATATAGTAAATTGGTGCTCAGGACCATTTATCAAATTAATCTTTCATTCAAACACTTAAGTTAATACAAATTGGAAATATTTCTGCAAACTACGCAATTTGCTAAACTGTTGTAAGATTACCCTTTTATTGTTTAAAGGTATCCATGAAACAACCTATGCAGGGATTACCATAGCAGTTTAAAATTCCGTTTTTGTAAAGACATTTTAGTTTGGTACATTTTTAGCCCATATTTTTCAATTTTTCATGTATTCAAAATATCCACAATGAAAATGAGTAACTCCTTTTCACCACGTCAAATATTAGCCTCTGAAGGTGTAATATTTAAATCTGAATCTTTCACATCAAGTCTACAGTTTACATTTTAGTTCCTTATTAAACTTACAATAAAAAATATAAACGCCACCTTTTGTAATAAAACCCTTTTCAACTCATTCAACTTTGTTAGTGGAGCAGTTCAGATTTCCCAGTCCCACAGTAACTTTCCATTACAACTGCTCCCACTTCCGCTCCCATCGCCTTATCGAATACTCTGTGTGTTCTACATTTTACTGAATAGATACAGATAAGCAGAGAAATGTTCCATACGCCTACCTACACATACGTTACATATAATCAATATCGATTCCTCATCAAGCTACGTGCGATTTCCATTACTTTTATGCTGGTAAACAAGCATATTTATTGTGCTCCTTTGCTAATACTTGCGAACAGATTTGTTACAGAGTAATTTATGAGAGATGCGACGATGCTGAGCTCTAAGGCATCCTTGCTTAAGAATGCCAAGTTCTTGGAAATTTTCCTGCTTTCCCTGGATCCAGAAAAAAATTGGAAGAATGCTGGAGATAGCCCACTACTCCGCTCTCCATTGCAATAGTCAGACAAGCACACACATTCTAGGGCGTATACTTGGTTATGGAAGGATTTGTTCTGTGAACACAATAATGAATACAACAGCTTTCATCAATTAATCTGCAATGTTGACAGCCATTTTATTGGAAAAGGGAGAAAAGTAGCCGTACCTCACAACTTTCTCTCGTTTTCTTGTCGTCCACACAACCCCGAACGTAAAATGTCATGTTCTCTAAGGTGGCTCGACTTCCATTAGTGTTGTTGGCGTTTGGCCCTCCTCCTGCAACCCGTGATGTGCCTGATGGATCGTTTTCTGAAAACGTTAATTAAATTAACTTTGATTGTATTTCATTTGTTAATCAGCAAATGCGCTATCTTCCCAAATACCTAAGTACATTTACATCCTATCCAATCTTTTCAACGTTTTTGCCGCAATGAAATTGCACAAGCCACACAAAACCTGTAAAAAATGAGGCCCTGACGGAGATTCATTTCATTCTTTCTTCTTTTCTGCCATAGTTTCCAGCATTGTTGCGTGATGTAGCAATTAACACAAAAGATGCCATGCTGTGGAAGAGGGAAAAGTCTGCATGAAGTCTGCCCATTCATTATTATCACAAAGTGGGGAGTTTGACAAGTTGAAAGAATTATACGAAACACTTCGCAGTAAGTACTCGTGAGCCGTGCTATCTGCACCAGCCATGTAGCATTGTACAATGGTGTACACATCATGAATAAAGATTACTTCCTCGTACAAACCCAACTACATGCTTTTCCGGAGCAATTCTTCCATTCACTTTTTTCTGCAAAAGATCTAAAAATATATTTATCTGCGGCGCTTTACGGTGACGTGTGTATGTATCTGCCGCTGGGCTCATTTTTACAACACACCCCTTTCCCTTTAAAGTTATAAGTCATTATCATCGTCGTAAAGAGTAAATGGGAAAAGCCAAAAAAAGTGCAAATAATATCTAGGGAATATGGCTAGTGCAACTCCATGCACATTACCAACCTTGCCAAAAAATTAAGCAAGGAACGTGAACCCATGCCTTTCTAATAAATATGCCAACACACCAAAACTTATGCAGGATGCAAGCATCATAAAAAAGGATGAAGGAAGAAAACGAAAGGAAGGAAGGCGCTAATGATTCTTTATCATTCCTTCTAAAGTTATGTTACGATTTTGCGGCTCCCAAATTACGCTCTTTGATCGTGCAAGGGCATGGTGAAATTACTATTTTTTAAAAAAAAAACCCTTAAATGCATCAATCCCAACAGAGGAGGCCACACTACGCTCCCTGTATAATTAATTACTGTGAGGGAAATTTGGCAAGTATGTGAAAGTACAATAGCTCTATATACAGCATTGGCTAGTCACTGAATGGCTTCAGCTTCTGATGGAGTAACCGATCATTGTCAGTCATTTTTATTACCGTATTATTATAGTGAGCGGACATCAAGCTATACTGTTCTTGGAATTATTTAAGAAAACGAGCAATGATTTAATATTAATGTTGCAAGTACCGTGAAGGAAGGTCTTTTTTTTAAAACATTTAGGTTAAAAAATACTTTTTTTTTCGCTAATACTAATATCCATTGTGCACTCTCATTCCTCCTATCTACTCCAAGGGCCTTCAACGAAATAAAAGTTGGTTTACTTAACAGTAAGAAGCCTTACATTATTTATTAGATGGGATTGGAAATAGATTCATAGAACCTTGCGGCAGTCCTGTTTAAGCCTTAACTGGCTTTGCGTAATTTATTGCATCTTATTACTTCTGAGTAAAAGTATGCCCAGCACCAAACAGCATTCACATAAAGTTGGCGTTGTAATATTAGATTTAGAGCTGTTTTTTTCTTGCTTGCAGGTTCACATTGAATATAAACGAATCTACGAATGTAAACGATATAGCGGAAAAAGTGACTTTGGAGGAAAGTGAAACGGGAACAGGAACAACAAAGAAAGAAGATAAAGCACGCCCTGACACTGACTTTGTGTGTGTCTAATACTCTATCCGGACAGAAAGATGAACGTTCATTTGGTTTATTTAGTTTGGTTTTACAAAGTCTAAGAAGTCTTCTGAAAGTTGGTTTCCAATCTTTCTCCCTTTTCTGTTGACACCAACGCAAAGAACAGGAAAATAGGAGAAAAGTTTTCTTCAGTTTATTTTTTTTTCTCTACACATAAACATTTTAAGTAAAGCATATATGTACATTTTCACACATTCTTATAAACCTAACTTGCATATAGTTTGAGTAGCTGTCATAGATAAGATACCAATTTTACCGTACTTTTCATTCCAACTCTCACGCAAGCAGTCAATGAGCAGAGGCGGTAAATATAAGTACGACTCGTACGAGGGGCGTCAGTACTAAGAAGGGAAACAAGCAAGTGAAAGAGAAAGGAATCCCCGGAGGGGTGTTGTTAGTTCGCGACTGTGAAGTTTTCACTTTTCCTTTCCTTGTCTTATTCTTCCCTTCCTATTACCAAACAAACTTTCCCTACTGCAGCGCACCACTTTTCCTTATGCTCCGCATCCACTTCCAAATCACAGACATGATTTGGATTTCAAGCTACAACATTCCCACCAGCAACCACAATACCAAATATATAACTACACTTGAATAAAATTGTTCCCTTGGTCAGCGCCAGTTGTAGGTATTCCTTCAGGTAGGGTTAAGGACGGTTATTCCAAAACATCTTGTAATTCTAATGTTTACATTAGACACGTTTTTTGTATACAAATGAAAATTCTACGTGAGGAATGGCAATGGTATAAACCTAAAACGAAGCTATATATGATTGCAGAATAAAAGCGGCATTACAATACAAATAGAAACTATAGTATCCTCACGATCAGTAGAAGATCCGAGTAAATTGTTAGCCCTTCACACGCTACTTTTCAGGAGAAAGGGGGGAAAGATTGTTTAAATCGAGGAGAACTGCCAAAAATGGTCACTCCCTTCTGTCCTTTTCATATGGCTACTGGGTTCAATCTTCAAAATGTTGATACTAATAGGTGGAGTGATTCGGTTACAGAGCAGAGCAGCGGAAATAAAGTTTTTGAGGTTAGTTTGATAGTCTTAGTAGCAGACTGCTTTGTGCGGGTATATAAGTACTCATGGAGATTGAAATTATTCGCTAATTCCACGATTTGTCAGTTGAGCTTACTCCTCTTGGTAAGTAGGGAAGAAAGCTCATTAGGGGAAATTGAAAGAAGCAATTAATAATTGTCAACAACTTATAGCCGCTTAATTTTGAAAAGAGCTTTACAAAGTGGCTGTAAGTAGGTAGTGGTGATAAAGTTAAGATAATTTATCATCCTCTTTGTAGATTTATTGTAGTTTTTACAGAAAAGCATTCCTAAAACTTGTAAATAGAGCTAATTTAAGCACATAAATGACCAGCATTGCCGACGCACTTGTGAATGGTGAAGATTTTTTTTTATATATTCTATAACTGGTAAAAATATGTAACAGCAGAACTATTAGTCCATCGAGTAATACCATTTTAATTGTTCGCAGAAAACAATTGATTTGATTCTGTCATCTTGTTACGAGTAAGGGTACCTCAAAGGAAAAGGCAATTACGCTAAGCAACCTTTGATGAGAGTCCTTTCTACTTGCCCAAAAACTGGCCCGTACGAAACGGTTTCTTTTTCCAACTTCTAATTAGCAGGCTGTGAGCGTTCGATATAGCACGAAGTTTGTTCGTTCGTGAGGAAGTCTGGCAGGATGCTTTTCGGAAAAGCGATATATCACTAGCGCTCTCCCTCATTCTTCCTTCTTTTTTAACTTTCTGAATAAGTCACTCATAATAATCGTATAGAATCCCTCAGAAAAAAAGTATAAGTCTCTCTAATGTGCTTTGGGACTGGGAGAACCCGAAACTCCCAAATTTTATTTTCTGTCTCAGAACCGGGTCAAGTACAGGTATGCCTTTTATTTTGATACGGATGAATAGCTTGCTATACCACACAGGAATAATTTCGCTGGCCAGTCTCCCGTCTTCCTATTATTTATGGATGGTGACGAGAATTATATTGGAATGGGAAACCTATGTTGCAGTGGAGAGTGTAGAGAATAAACCTCACACAAGTGGATGACATCCTCAGAAGAGCAATATGGCATTTCCGGCGTACTGTTCAGTGTGTACAAGTACTTTTTCTATATATCTACCTTTCTTTTTTGTATGATCTGTGGAGAATCTAGTTCATTGATCATACTGATGGCACTACGCGCCAGTCCAATATGTATTCAGAGAACATAAATTCAACGAAATGTGCCACAAATTTCGAGCTGACAGAATATGCTCACCGAGGCTTATTATAAAAGATAATGTCATTTGGCACGGATGCTTCTTTGAAAAGTAACGGAAAGTCCCTTTTTACCCCCAAACGCTCCTCGCAAGCCCTAGAGAAAAACATTTCTGCCTTTAAAGCTGAAATAAAAAATTCAAGCGATTGGTATTTTCTAGGCATGTGACTTTTCTATGTGAACTGAGGGTATAGGCATGTTCATGAAATGGGATTTTGTAGAAAGCCGGAAACAGTACTTAAGTGGAGAAGGAACCACTGCGGAGCTTATGAGGAAGTTGCTGCTGCTACTATAAAGAATAAACTTGGATTACGAGACTAAAGCCAATGTAAAGTTAATATTGACAGAAAAATGTTTCAGCGTTACTCAGTTGCTCAACTACTAAAACATAGGATAGGGCAGTGTAGCCATTTTATTTTTTTTTCAATCCAATCATGATCTAACATGTGTAATGAGTGAGCATAAAACGTGACTAGTTGTGGGAGCACTAAACTCTCTCGCTGCACTTTTTAAGACTTTTACCGCCCAGCCTTCTTAAATTCCTTTTTATAAGTGCATCATGGCAATTTCTGTTGAGAATGAATGAGAGAAGGCGTGAACGGAATCACTTTGGCATTTGAAGCCATTTGAATCTCTTTTGGAAAATTTTATTTCACTTAAAATGTCCCGTAAAATAAATTTCAAGTAAAGGAGGAGCGTTTGCACATTGCCTTGTCAGTAGCTCCGGATTTACTTTAGTGGAATGTTTGGCAATGTCAAGACTCTTTTTGTCACTTTCCTCCACCGGAATAACTCTCGTTACTTTATTCATAGCTTCTATGAGGACAACCATGTTGGTTAACTTTACGTTTCCTTTTTTCCAAGTATTACTTTTGTCATCAAATGAAGCATTTTCTGTAGACATATTGTTATTGAATAAAGGCACGTCTTTCAAATTCAACTTTGTTTGTTCATCTTCCTTTTTCCGGCCAATTCAACTTCTAAAATTAACTTGGAGAATTTGACAGGGAAAATTTTATTAAAAAGTGATCACCGGAATGAAAATGGTAAAAGTTATGTTCGGAAGTTGTTTTTTTTCGGAAGCAAGATGCAGACTGACAGACAAACAGTTTTCCTCTCTGTGAGTAACTGTAAATCCCACATGAGCACAAATGGGAGAGCCATTTACTTGTGGACAGGTTAATTTACTTTTGAGCTGTGCTTTTAAAATTATAAGTAAACATAAGAAATGGAAAACTCAGATTTCAGGCTCAGAAACATTTCTGCGCTCCGCTCGCTGCTCTAGAGCAAATTCCACCTGATTTCTCCAAAACATACAATTTCCTGCTTTTAAATATAATTTACTGGAGGAAATGAACATCTCAAAAAGCATCACATCATCAGTCGCGTAACTACATCAAGGATTCTGGATAAAACTTGTCATTGTGGTTCATAGTCTGGCTCATAAGAATAAAAGTCTAAAAAATGAATGTTTAATATATCTAGATCTTGAAAAGCCTATTACGTGAGTGGCATTCTCCACACTTTCGAATAAAGTGTGGTAGTATGGTACACATTTCCGATAAGAACTATTTTTCTGTTTCGTTATATCTATAAAATTGTCCAGTGGTGTATTGGCTGGGCATGACATAAATCTTTTGCAAGTAAGAAACCTTAGAAAAAGAGCTGAGATGACCTGATACCATTTTTCATTTGTTACCGCATTCACGTCACAAAATAAATCAGCCTGGTGCTCTGAAAAAAACATTTTCTTCGTAGAAGCTCACATACAAACAGTTTCAATTTGGGCTTTGGTAAACACGTAAAAATCAGGTTAGAGTAAAAGTACACGGCTCTCCACGTCTTGAAGGAGAGGAAATTTTTTTGTGCAACTTGTGCAGATTATGAAAATACACGGCAGCAGTCTACACCTGTGACGTAGAGTCGAACCTACAAACAACTTTATAAGATTTCCTTCCTATTTGGTATTCAAAATAACTCACCGAATTCATAGAGAGCTTGCTTCTTGCAGCCATTGGGACACTTCACCTTGTGGACAACGTCAACATTGAAGTTGTGAGGACGACAGATGTCGCTTACCCCGTCAGCTGTCGAAGGAAGGGCACTGGATCCTTGCCATGCGCATTCATAGCACATAATTTCTCCGTAGGCACCTGTTGTCTTTTTAACAGCAATCACAAACTCTTATAGTTCCAGTTTGGAGCCACAACACTACAGAAAAAATCTGCATTATTATAGCGCTTTTGTGTTGAACTAATGATCGCGCCTATTCACTAATAACTATTAGGAAGGTTCCATTGTACAAAAACAAAACCAGTCACGCGTTTCAATTTTAATGGTCCATGCACATGCAAGAAGTACAGTTGTACACTTTCCTCTTTTGCGTGGAGAAGGAGAGGGAGAAAGCAATTTGCAGATTTTAATGTAGCATGAAGAATACTCGCCACATTTCAGGTAGCGTAATGCCCCATCATACTTGTCCGAATAATGGCGAGAATGATAAAGAAAAACTGCAAAGGCATCAAAGTAGACACACATAACCGTAAACTTAATGATGTACATTTTGCTCTACTGCTTTTAACTACCTTGAGTACTACTCTTTAAGTAGCAATTACCATTTTAGAGTATCTATTTTAGCAGAATCAGCGTAAACTTTTCCAAGTCTTTTTCCGCACTTTGTCAAAAAACAACAATAAAATGGGTACATCCGCTGGACTCACTCTTTTTTCTGTTTATTTTGTGTACCGATCTTTTGGTCCAACTTCAAACAAAGTGGAGAAACATGAGAGCTAATCCTGTGCATAATCTGATATCTTGAACACATGAATAAAAGATAAAGTGAGTTTCGCTGTGATAATCAAGAGGCTGATGACAAGAAACATGATAGGATAAAAACAAACACCCGATATTCGGTAAAAGGAAGGAAACAGGAAAACTCCACATTCTTTCACCTCGGGCAAACCGTGAGTGAGTGGTTATATAGTAGTAGAGTCCAAGCTCCGGGATTCTTTAATGTTGATTTCACTACAAATAAACTGACTACTAACGTGTTTTCTCTCTTCATTCAACCATTATGATTTTATTGTCGTGTTTGCCATTTCCCTCGTCTCGTGTTGCTCCCGATTTCAAACAAAATTACATTTTTCGAGTACTTCAGAGACTGGATCTGTGAGGGAAATGGGTTAATCGCTCTCTGGAAAATTGCCTTCTTCTTCTAGATTAAACTTTTCAATTGCACTCGAAAACTCATTTTTAGCCATCACCACATCCTATCTCCTCAGCACTAGTTCCCCAATAGCGCGCATATATTTATTATTACATTTTCCACTCTGTGTATCTGTTTGCGGTAGAGATGAGATGTGAGCTTTCCCCCCTAAAAGTGCCCGTTTTTCCTGTCTTATATATTTCCTTGTGTCCGTTTCGGCGATAAAATTCTCATGATAGGATGATAGCTTATACTTGGTGTATGCACTATACAAAAATATGATTTATGATGAAATAAATGCAGGGAGACGCGTAAAACGAACCTTGCGTGAAAAGAGACAAATGAACTGATAAATGTTTTTTTTTCAGTTTTCACTCTCCGCTTCGCAACATGACACCAGTTTTGGTGGACTGCTACTATCTACGAGTAAGAATAAATTATATAAACTATTTCCGCGCGTTTCTAATCTACCGTACATCAAGGGAAAGGAATATGCTTGATGGTCCATATTTTTTGTTGTCCTTCTGAGATGAATATAGTCTTGTAATACTTGATACTCTGCGTTTCCAACGTAAAAAAAAGTACTTTCTATCGTATTTCCGCTGTACTAAGGCTATCACACCTGGAAGAAACTTGACAATGGGTTGATGATGCAAAGATATGTGCACAATGTGATATATCACATTTTCCAAAAAAAAAACTTTCATTCCCACTCCCTTTTTATTCACATCTAATAGCTTTTGCAGTGATAAAATGGCTTTCAAAAGCACCTGTGCATGCTCAAATGCAAACACTCGTATATTTATTTTCCCTTTTATAAGTTCTGCTTTCATTGGATTTTGGATTCACAGTAAGGGAAATGAATTGAAATAGGACAAGGTTCCACAAGTCCTTTTGGTTGGCAAATCATTCTCCAGATTAGATAGCATTAAGTTTGCCGCTGGCCATAACACTCAACTGTGATAAGCATTTACTAGAAGTAGTCATTCATAAATAACTTTGCATAATCCTATTTCCTATAGTTAAGGACACCTTTAAGATGGCCTTCTGCTAGTGGTTAACAGAAAAGAGGTTTACTTATGTAATGCTAATTTATAGTAAGTCGATCCTCTCCGAAAGTTTGTAGTCTCCAGAAAAAAAATCTGGAACGATCCTACAATGAAATTTTCCGCTCATCGCACTAAATGCCATATGCTAAAATGGAGCTAATTGCTTCAATAAATTCGGGAACTCTTCCTAGCTATTATGCGACTTAAGGAAAATCCATGGGTAAGATGTTCCACGTAACTCATTTGCAGCCATACTCTAGAGATCACTCTGGCTTTGCTTGAGACTCTTCTCAAAAAAGTAAAATTAATGACATGCACACTACAAGTCAACAACAGACTGCAAGCAAAAAAAATATCTAGCTAAATGCTGTGACGAGGTGCAATTTTAATCACTTCCATTATCATCTCCATTTTATATCAGGAAGGAGGATCCCTCCTTTTTCACATTTCTACCACTTAACTACTTGACCTTCCTTCTATTTCCTTTGCTGCACTACACAGACAAGTAAAATCCGCTATGCATGGACATCTGCCCAATTTTTGCATTTTTAAGTGGGGCAAACTGCTCCGTTTCCGTTTAGCCGAGCTCAGCGCTTTCATTTAGAGCTAGCTCAGTGCAACGACATTTCTTTC
>JAHZND010004478.1:0-13381 GCA_027744115.1 Acrocyrtus sp. NNG-2020 | reverse complement strand
TAAATTTTTAAATCTTCCAGGTCGCCGTTGCTGGACCAGCCTTCGCTGCTCCACTCGCCGCCCCAATTGCTCCAGTTGCCTACGGAAAGACCCTCCTCGGTTAAATTAACCTTCTCTAAATTATAAGTATATTTTTGTACTCTTCGAAACTAAATTATGAAAAATTCATATACCTAGCCTAAAATTGGAAATCTTTCCCAATCGGCTCGTAAATAAAACTTTTTTTTATAAAAAACAATATGGTGACATCGTATTTTAACTAGCTATGAGACTATGAGAGCTACACAATGTAGGCATAACTTTTTTGTAAGCCATTGCACTATGTTTTTAGGAACTTAGGAATGCGTTAATCGTTCCCGTGTGTAATTAATTACATCAAAGATCCTGTCTGTTTCATAAATCCTAACTCATCTCAAATGCAATATATCTACTATCCAGTCACATAAAGTGCCTAATATTTTATTCATCGATTTATCTTGCTCATCTTTGAGAATAAACGTATGTAGGTAGTTGGTAATCCTCTAGCTTGTTACACAGTGAGAATGTACTGACTCATATGCATTTAGTTTTGGCTATGATTTGTAAATGTGATAATTTTCAAAATTTTGGACTGAATTAATACTAACTTTGCCGCTAATTTGTATGGGTGATGTACGTGCATTGACATTGACATATCGGCATCCGTCTCATCTCAGTCAAGAAGTTAGTCTCATCTTACAAGTTAGTGAATTATCACAAACACAAAATTCACAAGGTTTATCAAAAGCTACTTCTTGTTCTTTTATATTCCAATCTTCGCTGCGCAGCGAAATTTAACATTTTTAAAACTGTCAAGTCATCATGGATCCAACTGAAAGTGAAATGTGGAATGCCCTTTCCACGATTTATTTCTGGATTAGGTATATGTTTATATCACCACTACTATATTATGTAGCTCTTTCTTACAACTGTGTTAAAGCAATTCTGACTTGTTTGACTGCTTGTTATGAGTTATGATAATCACACGTGCTGCAGCAAGCAGCATGTAGTTGCATTAGCAAGAGTTACTTACAGCCAAAAGGCCACGAGAAATATACAACGTGTTGCGTTCTGTTGTATAAAAAAATGATACTTATGCAAGAAAGCGAACTACAAAACCGATACTTGACGGCGACCTTGATTTGAGAAGTTTTCATTCTTCTGAATGTAAGAGCAATTCCAGTACATTTCTATCTGTGCTAATAGCATTGCGCATTGTGTAACTCAAGTAACTCCACAGCTCCACACTCAACTGATTCCACCACACAATTCCATTTCCATAAATTTAAGTGGAAACATCTTGCGTAGCACGTGGATTCCGATTTTAACGAAATTTAGAAAATGGCAGTACCTACAAGAAGAAAGTTAGACAAAGATTACGTTAGTGACATTGTAGGACTGCCCGTTAAAAGTTTCACGATCGCGGATGGCTCGAAAAAGGGTGACAATGTCATTGGGAAAATGCTGTCATTAACTGTGGAAACAGAAGCAGAGGAAGAGGCCAGTGAAGGAAGATCACTTCACGTGGTTGTTAAATCGCTTATCCCGTTGACAAGTGACGCTGCCGCTGACCCTGGAGAATCCTATCTATACGTTGCTCAGCTAAAAGTGTTTCCCTCGGAAATGACATACTACAAGGAAGTACGACCTCTACTGAAGCAAGTCACTGGATATCCTCTAAACTCCCCGGTATTTTATTCTGGTATTACGGACGATTTCAATGACTATATTGCATTGGAGGACATGCGATTCAAGGGATACAAGATGGCAGATAAAAAGAAAGGGTTAAGTCTAGTGGAAGTCACCGAAACATTGAAAAGGATAGCTGTACTTCATGCACATTCCTATTCAGTGATATCTTCCGGAAATAACTCTAAAATAAAGGAGCTCCAGAAATCAGTGCTAAAAGAACACATTTGGTCAAGAAAAGTATTTGACATTGCAGAAGACCTCTTTTTCAACCTTCTGATCCAGAAAATGACGGAAGTTATACGGGAGACAGGCAGCGGATCTGTTGCGGCTAAAATGGAAAGATTTTCAAAAATTGGCCACAATATCATCATAGACTTGTTCAGCAAAACGGGCACTACTCCGAAATACTTTCCAGTCATTATCCACGGCGACTTTTGGGTTAACAATGTCCTTTTCAAGTATTCCTCAGATGGTACCATTGAGGACATCACATTTATTGATTTTCAGCAATGCAGGTTTAGTAACATTTACGAGGAGCTCCAATATTTCTTCTTTACCAGCACAACCCCTGAATTCCGCAAGAATCATTTACGCACTTGCCTAAAAGCCTACCACTCCGAGTTTTCCAGGATTTTAAAGGAAGACCTGAATAACTTCCCCCTTCCTTCCGGATTCTCAGATGAGGAGCTCATTGCAACATTTTACGAAAACATTGAGTACGGCTTCTGCTACAGCCTGGTTGCAATTCCCTTCCAGCTCAACGAACCACCTCAGGAGCAATCGGAACAGCTTCCTCTTCCTCCACCTATTAAAGATAATCAAGAGCCTCCTTCAGTCCTTGCCCTACAAATGATGTTAGGCATGGCCGAAGGTCTCAAACAGGGAACCAAGAACAGTCCAGTTGCTCTCCACAGATTACACGACATAGTATCAGAAATGATAAAATTAAATGTTTTATATTGATGCATTTTGCCATTATTATATGAAATTGAAAACCTGTTATGCGATAATTTCTTGGGACCAAAAAATTAAAAAAATATATATGTCAAAATGCAATACTAAATTATTTTTCAATAATTTATTATTTTCACAGTTTATTAGTGCATCGTAAAGTGTTCTCCAATTTGCAAATTGATCTATTCCTCATCAAACTTTTAGAATTTTTACAATAAAGCCACATTTCACCTGTCTCAGTTTTAGCTGAACCAATTTTGCCAGGAACGAGGTGAATTGGCTCATAGTCAGAAAAGGGAAAACTTGTTGAGATCATACAATAGCATAGCCGATAGCACATAATACAGCACACCCTTCTCTAGCTCTGTCTGTCTGTGAGTGACACATGACTGGCCGACTGATCAACCTTTTTGCTCCTGTTTTTGGTATTTTTTTAGGCCAAATTGACAACAGTTTAAAATATTTTTTAAATTCACTAAATATGTAATAACTTTAGCGTTTAGTGGTTGTGATGTATTTTGGGAGTAGATGACGTTTGTTTGGTGCGTAATTAGAAATATAACAGCTGAACTAGATCGGTTTGCGAAACGGAATTCGGATTTCTCAAAATTAATTTTTATCCTTTGAGTTAAGAAAGAGGAAGTTTTTTAGCTTTTTAGTCATGGATCAGTGGGACTTTGCTTCGGGGATGCTATTACCAGGTGAAACTGTCGTTGTAGTCCAAGCCCACGTTCGGTTATATAATGGAGATGACAAGATACAGGTGAGTAAAGTTCAATAGAGTACTACTGGAGCTTTTTACTTTTTTAAGTAAAGTTAAAGTTTGTAGAACATAATTTTTGTTTAAAGTATATTAAGTACGCTGACTGAACTTTTGGTTACAGCTAAAAGTTGATACGGGAAGAGTTACATTAACAACGCACCGGATACTGTGGGAAACACCTGCCGTTAGAGCTAGTTTTAATTTGTCTAAAGTCAGTAAACTGGACAAAGAGTCAAAAAGCTTTTTTACGGGAAAGTCTCCAAAAATTATAATTCATATTGGACATGTTGAACAATCAAAAACGGCGTAAGTTGAAGGTTTTTGGAATAAATAACACAAACTTAGCCAGTTTCTTGTTTCATTTGCAAAATAGGTAAAATGTTTTTTTGGATTTTAGGCCAGCCTCGCCATTTGTTAGCGAAAAGCATGCGACCTTCTTTAAATTAGGATTCACGCAAGGTGGACTTGAAGAGCTTCTAGGAAAGTTAACGGACACGTTAAGACAACGTAATTGGGAGAAGAAACCACCAGCTCCAGAGCCAAAACGGAGACTAGGTATTCTAGGAATTGAAAGGGACTTAAAGGATGAAGCTAGGAAAACAGATAAACAAATTTCCGAAGCGTTCCATGATCTCAAAAGTCTGGTGGAAATGGCAAAGCCAATGGTCCAATTAGCTAAGAAAATTTCTGATAAAGCTGCCGTAAGACAATGTTTACATTGCTTAAATATATTGGTTCATTTTTGAAAATTGGAAACCTTTATAAAACAACCTTTTCTATAAAACAGAAACAATCTGCGGCTGCTGCAGCAAGTTCACCAGGAACTGAAGCAGATGAAACTTTAAAGTTTCGAAAACAACTATTAAGTTTAGGTATTGAGGATCCAGTGACTAAGGAGGCATACTCAAGTAAAGACGAGTATCATCTGAATTTGGCGAAGGAAATATGTAATGCATTAGATAAACTTGTTTTGGTAAGTGCACTTTCAATTCTAAGATCGTCAAGTTCCGTGGTGAAATTACATTGACTACACAAATTCCAAAATATTAATTGTTTTTACTTAGGATGCAGGAGGAATGATGACTCTTGTAGAAGCATATTGCAGAATTAACAGAGCGAGAGGAGTTCACGTAATTTCTCCCCATGACTTAATGAGTGCCTGTGCAATGCTGAAACGAGTTCCAAACGCAACATTGTGTCTTCGTGAATTTGACACAAAAGTGAAAGTGTTTCAACATATTTCATATGATGATGAAGTCGTTTTAGGCCAGATTTTATCAGTGGTATGTGTAATTTTCTGTTCAAGGGAGATAATGATGGTATAAATAAGTGCATTCTGTTAAAATGTATTTTAAATTATTTTTCTAGCTTGATGACAGAGACTCGGTAACTCCAGATGAATACGCAAATTTAATCGGAATTCCGTTATTTGTCAGTAAGCAGAGTTTAATCATGGCTGAAAGTCGCTGTAAGCTTTGTCGGGATGAGTCGGTCGAGGGCTTACGTTTCTATCCTAATTTATTTCTTGATGAAGAGATCGCTTTTGAGTAATGATTGTTTCTAATTAAGTTAAAATCAGCAGTTTTCTTTATGTGATTAATAAATATATGCCATCACCATTACCAATAAATTATGAAAATAAGGTTTTCAAATGTTTAATTTTTGTTTAGTGTTCTTTTTATTTATAGCCTCTCTTGTCTCAATCAAAAGCTTAATGAATTATCATTATTCATTACCACGCACGTTAAATGGTGTTTGTAGAATAAAAATCCAACGTAATTTTATTATAGCTTAAAATTATCTAAATACTACTTTTGTATATCTCATCTTCATATACAATCTAATCTAATAAATCTTAATCCAGATACAGTTTAGTTCAGGCATCAAATGGGCATTCCAATAACAGTTGTCAACAGATTTCAAGGTTTTCCTGAAGTTAACGTAATATCAAAAGCAATAACTTTCAGTATATCTTTTGTGGACTTACTTATTGCTCTATTATAAGTTTTTTGTTTTCTGCAGGAAGGAATTAGATTGGAATTCTTTTTATGTGTATGTAAGCTGAAGCTTGAAGGAAGGCTTTTCAGACAGCTTTTAGTTAACATTACAAATATTACATTTCACAAATTGACATTTTGACATATGTATTGCAAAGTTAGCATTATTTCTGCTATGATTACGTGCTTGCATTATATATTTAGCCTCCATTTAGGCAGAGGGATACTAGATACAAACGTATTTGTTATTTTCTTCCCGTAAAAGAATAAGAATACACTAAATAGGAACATGTAAATGCACTAGGAAATTCCTTAATGCGAAAGAGAGGAAGGACTGACAACAGCCAAAAAGTTTCAAATGCATTTTAAAAACATAATAGTCACAAAACGTACACTTGTGTAACCCATCCAGATAAAAAATTAATTATAAGCGGTAGCTACACTCATAAACGAATCTGACATAAGTTGCCTTAATTTTCCTTTGCCAAAGTTGACAATGTTGACTATTCAAAATCAAAAATATCTTTGAAAAGCAAAAGTTGCATAATACTGTAGGAAATTCAGATTCAGTGTCTACTACAAACTAAATCGTTTTAAATGTGAATATAAGTATGTATAAAACCTTAACTGACAATAAGAGCATTTATTTATCTGCCCAACAACTTATATTTTGGTAATCTTTGCCCAAATTAACAATTTCAAATTGAAATGGAGGTTTGCATTCTCATATATATACTCTGAAGATATTTATTTACACATTTAAAGTCAATTAAGTACTTTCTTGGTGATATTATCGTGAACCTAGCTTCCATCCTCTCCAATGTGATGTTTTACACATTAATGATTTATTGCTGACGCTGCCACTAGGGGAAAAAATATTCAGCAAAATGTTTACTAGGTACGCAATCAACTGCGTTTTATACAGATAGTAGTTTTGATAGCTCGTATCATCTTGTAAACGCTTTAACTGATACTCTTACTTAGACTGTGTATAAATTTTCATCTTTATCAGAAGCAAATATGTATTTAAATTAAATTTATATTTTACCCTATGAAATGGTTTGGTTCTTTTCTATTGGTAATAAACTAACGTTAACGATGTTTTAAATGTACTCTGATTAGCCTCAAATCTACAGGAAAAATTAATGGTGTAATGCTCTCTCTCTCTCAGAAGGCTTAAAACAATTGCCACCACATTACACTATTATCTAAATTAAATGTATATACCGAACAAAAACCCGTCAAAGAATAAATACAACAGCCTTGAGAAAAAAGTTTACAAATATTTTTGGGTAGCCTTCTAAATGCTAATAGATTACAGTACCTAATCTACTTTAGTACCCGATGTAGTACACAATTTTAACCACCTAAAAAGTATAGTATGGTTTTACTATAAACTAAAATGTAACCTTTTTTAAATTACGAAATATCTTTTACAAAATTCTTAAGTAGCAATTTTGTATCCAGTTTCTGGTTAGATAATAGCACATCTATCTTTCTACATAAAGTAAGCCAGGTTATATTATTTTGAATCATGCGTAGGGCTAATACTCTTTTGGGTTCATTATCTGGGTTGTTAACCAATAAGTTTACGCATCATTATAAATACAATAGCAGCTTTCAATTTTTGACGATACAATAAAATTTAGTTCGCTGCGGCAATATAATTTACAATGTTTTATTTGAATAAAAAAAGGTCTTCATTCCGCCATATATGTCCGCTAGCAAGTATCATAAAAATGAGTCGGAATATGTCATCAGAATCTTATCAAGTATAGGACTTCTATCTTCTAATAACCAGTTACCAGTTTGATACAGGTGTAATATTGCACACTTGACCACCATTGTTGACCATTGCTTTTACATTTTACATTCAAGATAAGTTGTATATGTGAGAAATAAAATACAGAGTCTCGAAGGTTATTTAACTGTTCGCGAAATCTTATGTGTAGTGTTTCATTCTACTGTTGATATTTCAACAGTACAAAGAGCAGCAGCATTAACACCCACTTCCCCTTCCATCTCATACTCGTCCTCTTCGTTATTAGCGTTCTCAGTCGTGGCGACATTAATCTCACTTCAACTCTTCTTGTTCCTTGGTGTCGGTTTCTCACCTGTGTGCATCCTCACATGAACACTGAAATTGGACGAGGTGGCAAACGCCTTCCCGCAGTAGCTACAGCGATATGGTTTCTCTCCAGTGTGAGTTCTTTTGGTGTTGGTTTCTCACCTGTGTGCATCCTCACATGAACACTGAAATTGGACGAGGTGGCATATGGACCTTTAATTGATTCGGCGTCGCGAAAGACTTATCGCAGAGATCGCATGAATGTTTTCTCTGTTTAGCGGAAGAGGTAGAGGAAGATGATGGTGACGGAGACATTGCTGAATTTGGTGTCGATGGAAGTTGCTGTTGTTGTTGCTGCTGCTGTGGCGGCGGCTGAGGTGCCTGCTGTGGAGGCGGAGGCTGTGACTGAGGCTGCGGAGGAGGTGGTTGTGGTTGTTGTTGCTGAGGAGGGACAGTTGGAGGATGCTCACCTACCCTACTGATTCCTGCGACCACCCCTCTAGGATCAATGTGAAGCTGAAGAGGATGATGTGGTGGGAACGTATCCCGTTTGTCGATGAAATGCTGATAGGGATGAATTCCTAGTGAGCCGTTAGGCACAGTCGAGCATAGCGACAGTGGATGCATTTGCAATGATTATAAGAGAAACCTGTAACACAAATTAAAAGATAACGTTGCTACATTCTAGTTCGAATTTCTGCACAATTAGGATTTCAAATAATTTCAATTTTAACTCCACCTTACTCACATAAAATGTACAGAAAAAGGAATGACTCTGATGCCTTCGAATCCACGGTGTTCCAGTTCGTCTGTCTCTGTTGTGTTCCAAGTAATTTCCCTCTCCTTAGAGTACTTCCATATCTTTGGATTAATGAAATCTTTAAAAACTGAAAAGATAATACAATACATATGCACATATTAGAACTTTTCTCATTCTCATCACACATTAACGAAATATATCATAATTAAGTTTTATTAACTTTATACACTTCCGCATATATTTACTACATTCAAATATAGCTTAAAGTAAATTTAAATTGGTGACAAAGATAAAAAAGATGTAAGGACTGGGACTAGGAACCAACGCACAAAAATCTAATTAATAATGAATTAACGCCAACAGTTGATTGCACCAACAAATCATTACCAATTTACAGGAATACAAAAATAAACAGAAACCTCTCGCATTTTGTGCTAATTTAGTTGGTTGCTGGTTGGTCATTAGTTGTTTTCTTTCATGCACTCTTCACTCTTCTTCATTGCAACAAAGCCATGTGCAATTACCCACATTTTCTACTACTATCAACTACGTCAGTAAGTTGCAATTGCAAACAACTTTTTTGACGTCAGCAACAAATGTTATAGTTTAATAATTACAATTAGAAAAGGTAAACAAACAAATGTTAATCGTATTTCTACGTCTGCCTGGATGTCTCTTGTGTCAGTTTTGGCTCTGCCTAACTACACAAACTATAACCTATTTAGCACTATACTAGCTCATAGCCAACACCAATACATAAATCATTTTCTCCCTAACATTTAACTTCACTTAAATTTTTTTACTTACTTCTTTAAAATCTCGGTGACTTTTTCCTCACCCCTCCAAGTTATTTTCGAACGTCCACCACCGCTCGTTTCACTTCACAATTTTTTTTCTTTATACCCGTCGTCGACTATATTTCCATTCCATGCACATTCAAAACTCCCTTAAAACTTTTTAATTTCCCTGTCCTTACAGAAGAAGGATAACAGAATAGCCCTTTCGCTCACCTCTTCTTTTCCTTCACTTTTTACTTCCTTTCTCCCAAGCACATCCCATCTACAGCGTACACTAAGCGGACATGGAGTAGCTAAATGACTCTTTAATGGTGCAATTAAAGTGAAAAGTGAAATGTCAATATTTTAGTAGAAAAACCCTATTTTTCCTGCAAGGGGAAACATCTCCAATCCGAGAAGACTCTCTCGCTGTTTTGCAGATATTACCAGAAGCAAGGAGCAGTAGTCTCGTAGTTTGCATTTGCAGCATCCATCCAATTCAACTTATGTATCCATATAAAAAAGGATATGTCCGTATTCCCATCCACACCACTTTTCAAGCACATTCCTTATTATTCCTATTCCTCCTTTCCCTTTTCCATACAGAAAAAACACTATTTTTTTGGGTTCCTATCCATATCCACAACAGTCTTCAAAAATATCTCCTTCATAGAAAAGGATGCAGCTTGAATATCCTTCCACATAAAAGTTTTACTTATGTGGAGTGAAAACACAGAAGAGGCAAGAAGAGGCACGCTATTATACCCCAAAAAATATTAAGTAGCATTCTCAGCACCAACACCAACCCTCCTTACCCTATCCATGTTTAAGGGGAAACCGATTTAGGACCACCATCGAAGCACAATAACACTTTTTAGTGTGTAAAATGGGATACCCTTTTCGTGTGCACAACAAACGCGGATATAAACTATTCATATCTCTTCCATATCCTTTTTTTATCGTTCATATATATGAATATTAGTATCATGTCATATCCCTTTCTCTCCTTTTTCCTTAGATATTTAGTTTGAAGAGCAGCAGTTTTTTCATATATATTTTGTGTTCAGGCCAAATGCGGTTTTTTCGCTACACACGAAAAGTAAAATAGTGCCTATTAGCAAAGTGACTAGGAAGAAGTAGGGAGCAGTATTAGCATTAGGCACGAAATGGCTCTTGTAGAGATTGTAGAAAGGAGAAGAGGAAATCTGGGAAGAGGAGAAACAAAAACGAAAGGGAACATCCGTGAGAATGAAGTGCAGTGCACTTTTAGGATATCCTGTTAGTGTAGTCTGTAGTGACTCTTTACCTTAGGAAAAAGGATAAAGATTAATAAAGTTTACGAGAAATATGTACATTTCCGTATAGCTCTTTGCTCTTGTAAAAGGAGATTTTTTGTGCTATTGCGTTAGTCGCCCCTTTTTTTTAAAAAAAATCAGATCCGAAATGCATATGAATATGAATATGTGCATAAGTCAAAGTAAAGAATAGAGGAATATTGCATACCTTCCTGAAAATAAAGATACTTTTGTATGGTTTTGCGTGTAATATAAAAAAGTACAATAGAGAATAGCAAAAGAGTTGTTGATTTTTTGGTCGCTTGGTCTTGGTCTTTTTTTGGTTTCGTGTTGGACCTCTTCTCCCACCGACAACCGACTGCGACTTGAGATTTTATTGTTTTTGTAGGAAAAAGGTTGAAGAGTAGAGTAGTAGTAGTGGTGCATTGTTGTAGTGGTTTTGGCTTTCGCTTTGAATGAGGATGGCGTATGCTTTGTTATTTCTTTTTTTATGATTTTTAATAAGGCATGCTTTGCGGATTGCGGGCTAAAAGGAAAAAAAAGATAGAGACAATGAGATGAACGGAGAAGAGCTGTTTTATGCATAAGAAGAAATGCTATTTTATTTCGTGTTGTGTGATCAAATGAAAATGGATGTGTAATGATATCGAAAATGAAATGAGGCGGTATGCATATAGCCAAAAAAAGAGTTGGGCATTTTGGAAGGGAAAAGGGAAGGAGAGGAAGGATGTTTAGCTAAAGAAAATGTAATTTTCTTTTTTTACCTCTTCTGTGTTATTAGCTCTGACAAGAACAAAACAGTTATTCTATAAAAAAAATAATGCTATTCTTTTTTTTTCGTATGGGCAGACTAGACATAATCTTGCAGCTCGTATCTGGATCTGTATTCCGTAGTAAAAGAGGAGCGTAATGTGTGTTTTTAGACTACTTTTTCCATTACTAGATGCTTTTTTACTCTTGAGAAGGGGAGTAATATTTGACGACCTTAATCTTGACTTGGCATCGCGTATAACCCATTTACCACTCCGAAACGACGTCTCTCCTCCGACTTGACTCCGCAGTCAATTTTCTATTATTTTCATATTCAAGTTGTGCCGTACCACCAGAGCCACATACAATTTCAAGAGGAAGGTTAAAGGAGAGAGAGGTGGAGAGGCTTTTAGCTTGGAATGGAAAGGAAAAAAATTGCTGGGATAAAAAATACGTATATATATTTTTATATATTGTTATCTATTATAGGAAATGAAGATGTTTCCATTCCACACAAATGGCTAGCGCTAATACCACCGACTCCACGGCCACTGTTACCTCCTTCACCGACGGTCTTCTTCATCCGCATAGTTGGCTAGCTTTGATGCTAAACGATGTTACACGTTACACATATTCATGTGTTTCCTTCCTCTTCATTTCACATCCGATATGTGATATTATGCGATCCTGTGGCTTCGCCTTAACTTTACGCTTTCTAGCAGGAAACAAAACAGACAAAGTAAAGACAAGGGAGTCGAGTATGGCAAAAAGGCTTCACAGAGACGTAACCAACCTAGAAGGCAAAACGTAGTAATAAGGGTAGCGTATGAATGAACATAAAATGAAACAAAACAAAATTACTATCGTCGGTGAGTCTTCTTCCTCTGAGTCTTGAGCAGGAGGAGCAGGAGTTTTGCTATTACTGATGCCGCAGATGAATGAGAAAAGAGAAGAAGAACAGGAGCAAAATTTTCTTTTTTTGTCGGTAAAGATTGCATCGGCTTTTTAGGGTTGGCTTATGGTCATTTATGGCCTGTGAGTTTGGGCATATGGAATGGAAAGGATACTTCTAGAGGAGAGTAAAAGTGGAGATTTTTATGACCCTTTTTTATTATGCTCTCTTGTTTTTTCTTCCCGTCTCCCTTTTCAATTTGCATCTTATCTAAAAAGTCCGGATCCATCTTGGGGTTACTACTTGTGATACTGATTCCATGACTAAAATTGCTACTGCTACGACGCAATTTTGAGAGAGGAAGTGAGATTGGAGCCACATAAGTGGAGTGTCAGGGAGAAAAAATTGAGGATAGAGATGTGTTTAAAGAAAGAATCGGATATCTTCATACACACTATTTTTTGTTCTTTTTGTCATAGCCATTCCAAGCCATATGCAACAAACTGAATTATTGGATAGAGAAAGCTTAAGATGAAGGGGAAATTTTGGGGTGTGTGGGATGAAGGGATTAAGTTGGAAAGATTTTGCCGAGCTAGAGAGGAGCACATACATATTAGATTGCATGTTTGTTGTTGTTGTGCGCTAGAATGAAATTGGTTTGTTTTATCAGACTCATAAATAAAATAAAACGACATGGAATAAGATACATTCATGCAGCGCTTTGGTTTGTTTGGTTAAGATGAAGGAAAAGTGAATTGAAATGAGTTAGGATAAGAGAAAGGAAACATTGGAATAGAGTTATTCTGGTGTGTGCGGTCCGAGATGGATGAATTGGAAGTTTGGTTTGGTGGAACAAAGTGTTTCATTTGTGGAGGAAGCATGACCAAACAGAAGATTTGATAATAGGATATAAACATGGTTTTAATACCAAAAGAATGTAATGAATCCTGACGTTGGATCCGCTTTCTCCTTTCCACTCGCTCAGCAAATTGAGTTTAGACAGAAACCAAAACCACTTTCGATTTGCAGCTATTTAGTATTTAGCTTTTCCAATTCCTTTCAGCTGTGCTACTTTATTATGCAGAGAATTGAGAAAAATGAATGCTTGACTTGTGGCTGGCTAAGTTTGGAAAATATTTTTCAATCAGACAATTGTTACGAGCGCTTTGTGTAGAGTTCAAAATTGATTTTATATTTAGAGCTTGAACTTTCGCAGGCTTCTTTTTGTAACATTCTCAGTCACCAAGACGTGGGAAATATTTTCTATTATCATAATAGGTCTCAATCTCTCTGAAGTATATACAATCTTTTGCACTATAAAATACCTCAATCTACCTGACTTTTTATTTGGAGAAAGTAGGAAGTAAATTCACAAAAGAATTGAAAACTCTCATAGGTATTCGTTTTTAGATAGGC
>JAHZND010004477.1:0-11803 GCA_027744115.1 Acrocyrtus sp. NNG-2020 | reverse complement strand
TAACATATTGCAATGTGCTTCAATAAAGCCTGCAACGACTTCCAACTAAGCAGTTCTGTATAATATACATCACAGATCTCTATCTGTTCTTTTGTTGGGCTTCTAGTGGAACGCCGTGAGACAATCATGAATCCAAGGTAGTCGTGTAGCTTGAAAAACTGCCAAAGTCTATTTGAAATTATGTCGCAGTCGTGGTCAAGATGCAAAAAACTTTGGTGATGCACAGTGTCTGCAGCATTACTTGCTTCTAAAAATGTCCATGCAGTAGGGCTGTGTAGCTTTTTACTAGACAGCCCTAATACACTGCTCTCCAGGTTTACGGGGAAAACTTTTGCAACATTTTCATTAGGATTTTCCATAGTTTCTGGTAATTTTATTGTGGGAAATAAAAGATTTCTACGAGATGTTACTAGGTGTAACAACGGACTACTATATTCGTTGTGTTATGGAAAAGTTATTTGGTGAAGAAAGACACAAATGACACGTCTTTTGCTATATTTGTATTTAGCTATATTGTAGCTTTAACAATTTCCAATGAAAATACAGAATTTACAAAAAATCGATTTGGCAATTAGTAATTGGTTAACTTTTCTATTGAATTCTAGCAGCGGAGTGATTAGACAAAATTAGTTTTATTGAAATAATATTTTAGTAAATGAAAAAATATAATTGTTTTACGATAAATACTACATCAACATATAGCCACAAGACAATAATACAAATTAGGAACTTTCTTGTAAGTATAAAACATGCATAGGTATCTGCACCTATAATAATTTGGTTTTGCATGGCTCAGCTTTTCTCATTGACATTTAATTAGCTTAATGATCTGTTCCTCACTAATCTAATCTAATATTACAATACCAAATTTAGGAGTCAAAACAGCCACGGTTTCTATTGATAAGTCAAGTGCAAAATAAAATATTAAAATGTATACCTCAAAGGTTAAACGTATTGCAGTATGTATATTATCTATACTAATTGAATCATTCAACGAAAATTCAGCTGTATCTGTCTCATCACCCAAATTTTAAGATTATACTTGTTTGATTTAAATTAATTGATGGATATCAGAAGCACTTGAATTTGTTAAGCCCCAGCTTCAGACCTTAATTGGAACCTCTTCGAAATATTAATTTCTCTTACCAACTGGAAAATTATATTAATAATTACACTTCGAGTATCTTATCTGTACTAAATTGGAATATTGAAGTACCAAAAAAGTCACACTTTACTTTTGAGATACATATTAGCTGGCTTTTCATAGCCAATCGCTTTTACTAGAGATTTCTAAGTAGTATGCTATAGCACTGCATGTACATATTGTACATATTTCAAGATGCTGGAATCCATTGCTATTGCTTACATTATTTTCGTTACTAAAATTAGGACGCAATGTGGGACCGTATCCTTTCCAAATTGTGTTCGGCCTAAAATCAGAGAAAATTTAAGCTGTCAGATTTTTTTCACAATTAAAATGAGATACAAGATATAAAAGTTCAATTTTAATAAACCAACCTTTTGCAAAATATTTACGGCTGAAATTAAAGCTGGGTGCCAACTGTCCAAGTTAGAGTTTTGCAAAATATCTTGTTTTTGTAATAGCGTCATCCAGTCTTCGTGTGTTTTAGGAGCCTCTCTAGAATATAAATTTGTATAAATTTTTGGCTAATATTCTTATAGCTAAAAATGCATATTATATCAGGGCAGTGAAATGAAATAAGTTACGAGTTTCTCATTTCCCTGGGTTGAATGCAAACAAAATTATCAGTACAGGTATGCCAACTTACCCTGAGAAATGAATAATGGGAGACCTTGAAACAGGTAAATTTGCAGTCATTTCCAGTCGAAACAGCTGCAAAAGGAGAAATGCGTTGAGCAAAAGTAGGCATCCTAAAACGACCAAAATCAGTTTCATTGCTATCGAGCTTTCTGCGGCTACAGGCTCAGCTACAATTGGAGCTACCGAAATGGATTCGGTACTTTCCGCAGCTACGTGGAAGATTAATTAAAATGAAATTAAGATTATTCTCGGTATTTGCACTTTATTGGCACGTGCAATTTAATTATTAGAGTTCATACCTGCTTGTGCAATTGCCATCTCACTTTCTTCTAATTGTCTAGTTAGCCTTCTAGAACGGGGAACATCCGGTGCCCTTTTCGTTTTCAGGGAACGTCGTTTTCTAGTATGAAAATTTGGAGCTACAAGGGAAGTAGGTGACGGAGTTTCTTCAGTACTCCTTTTCAAGCACTCTTCCTTTAGTGTAGTTTCCAATGTTTGAAAGTAGTCTTTTAGTGCAGCCATGGAATTTTTTTCTATAAAGGCTAAAAATAAATAAATAAAGTGGAATTAGCATGGAATAAAACCAGTTACTAGTACAGTTCATCATTTTAAGGATGAAGTAAAGTGTCACTCTTTAATTGTTTCTCACTTTTTGCCCAAGTTGATTTCATATATTTTATCTTTCCAATTACCACCATGCTTGCCTCTCTATCTGAAAGCTTTGTAAGGCAGTAGTGGCAATTCACTGAGAACGCATCCGCATATGGAATACCGGCGTTTATGGATTCACTTTGAATTGTATAAAATAGTCCAGGTCGGCTGCATGAAAGCATTGTCTGAAACAGAAATTAAAGAGAATTAGAATTTCTCGGGTAACAATTTAGTATGCAAGGCAATGTCACTGTCGTCGATGTAATATTATCGTACCTGTGTCTCGGTAACATGTGCTTGCTTCGGACCAATTGTTTGACCTGTCAGCGCAGTGAATGTGAGCACTCTGGATTTATCAGGTCCATTTTTAGCTTTCCAATCGGTCAGGTTCAAATCTGTAGAAAAATATAATAAATCAGTTTCATATTTTATTGAACTTTCCCGTACTCTTTTGTACAATTATCGATGTCTTATCGAATATAACTTACCAGTGGTCTTGCGTTTAGCTTGGAAGCCCATATAAAAGGACGAGTTTGTAAAAATCATTGTGTGGAGCTGATCGACATTGCATGGGATAACAGCATTCATGATTTCTTTGCCATCCTCATGGTCTACTGGACATACTGGTGGTGTACTTGGAGTTTCCTTTCCTGGATCATTATTGTCAGATTCAGGTGGACTTTGTCCATTGCTTGAGTCGGACGGATCCATTACAAGAGTTGGAACGGTTCTCGTTCTGTGCTTCAATTTTCGGCTACGCTCCTCCAGTGAAAAATTGTCGCCATATCTTGATATGGCTGACAAGTCTAATGCGCTCTTTGAAGCCATTTTTTGTTTGTTTAAATTATTTTCAATTACAACTTTCCCGACTTTGTAGCTCTTCAGGGGATAGAAGCTTAAAGTTTCTTCGGTGCTGCTGTTAGCAGCGCCAAATTTCCTGGACCGAAACTGTGCTCTATTCTCCTGCAAAGTTGTCGTAGAAACGATTTGGTCACTTCTCTTCCTGTTTCTTTCCAGTAACGTGTTGGGATCCCCCTCCGTTGAAGATGTTAGAGAAGGGGGTCCCTCAATGCCGGCATGGGAAATGCTGCGGTGTGTACGCAGTTGCCGGCTTTCTGCTGTTGCCGAAGGCATTTTTGGATATGCTCAAAAACGAAATTAATTTCACTAAAAGTTTTTTCTCTAAGAGTTAATATTGGGTCCACTTTAAATTTATTCCCTGAGCTCACTTTAGAAGAGAGAACTTCTGTCCTTTTCAAAAGACAAATTAGCTCTGTTGAATCAAAGAGGTTGCTATGGAGCATGACCCGGGATATTTTCTATCGGAGTGGTGATGTGATACTGTCACGCTGCTCCATTCTCACCTGACCTGACTTATCATTATTAAAACTTTCATGTGACTTGGCTTGACAGGATAAATTGCTTTATTTTCGGCTGCACTTCACGTACTACAGTGAAAAACTGGGAAGGGGAACTATAAAGGGCGTGACGTGATGTCGGGCTGATAAGCTTTCTTATCAATTTTATCCCCATGATCATAACATGTTTCGGCTTGCCCAGCCACTATTCGTTTGAATAAGGTATGGAGCTTTAGCCATTGCATTGTTTCAGCGAAATAAAAAAATAAATTGCGACCAGTGTCCGTAGACGTGACATTATTTAGATACCTATGAATGTTCTTGTCATGTGACATGGTAGAGATATATAAATATTGAAGTAAATAATGTTTGAGCATTAGTTTGCTTATTTAATTATCTTTGATAATCTTCAATAAAGTGTCCATAACTCGTGTTATAATTAAAAACAAAATCGTTGACGGATGAGCAGCAGAGTGCACAAGTACTGAAGTACTTTGTTGACTTTATAGCATTGACCAGTACATTTTGGAGTTGAGTTCAAACGTCAGCTCTTAATTAGCTTGTGGCTCACCAACGTAAAAGTTATCTCGTGGTGTTATCACGTCGTTTCCTTTTCCTGCTCGTGATTTGCACCAGTTGAAGTTTGAATGCCTAGTAAATTCTGACCTTGAAGTAAATTTAACATTATTGTCAGGAATTGAGCCAAAATGCCGTTTGATCAACCCTTTCACCAAATAGTTCAATGAATCGCACAAATGAGATTCTCCAAAAGTCACGAGTAGGATCACAGGATGGAACGTGCTAATCTTTTATTTTCTCGATCAAACTCAAATTTAACAAGAAACTGTTTTAATTTTTAACAAGAGTGGAACACAAATCAACTTTAGAAATGATTATACAACTTCAAATGACTACTTAAAACTAAACATTTTGATTACATGAGTAATCTTTAACTTTTAAGGTCTCTGAGACCGGAAAAGAGTTTACAAATATGGCTAAAAGCCCTAAACAATTCGACTATTTTGAAACCTAAACTCCGACTAGGTGGGTTCTAAACCACCATACAGTTATAAACTTTCTGCCGACGAGTTTCACTTCAAAATCTACGAAAAACAATTAATTTTCAACTTTCCTAGCGCATTAGCACTCTATTATGGACCAAGCTAAAAATTCTATCTAAGCACTAAGTCTTAACTCTCTTAACAATTAACTTTCCTAACAATTTAATGTTCTAATTTGGACCAAGTTAAATTGTATGTCCGTTTTGCAAGACTTCTACTATTGCTCTCTCTAGCCCCACGAGGCTTCTACACACTAACTTGAGATGCTTCCTAAAATCACTCTTGCATCTCAAACTCAACCACACCTAACAAATTACCCCACATCACTTTTTAACACACACTTTTTTATGGGGACCAGGTGGTTGATTAATACAGCTAAAAACATCTAGATGGCTGAAGGCCAAGCTATTTGCTAAAGCTACAACTTTTGAGAATTTTACAAATATCCTGAGGAACTTGTAAAATTCTCAAACTTGCCTAACAATTTCACATTGTTTAAAAATTTCACAAATTTTCCGTTTGAGAATTTTGCAAAACAATATAGAAAATTCGCAAAATAATTACAAAATTTTGTAAAATAATTTGAGAATTTTGATCTAAACTTTGCAAAACTTCCCTAAACCTAGTCCGAGTCCCGACATCCTCCCATCTCACCTACTGCCCTAACAACACTCAGTAGGTGATCACTAAGGGACACTAGACACTACACTATTGACCTACTTCTAAGAGGAAGAGTCGCTGTAACGGTCGAAGGAGTTCTCCCATTCTGGTCCTCACTTTGGCAGTCCGGATGACGTTGTCGATGCCTGGATACACTTCTGTTACGAGTCCCACTGGCCAGTCTTGACGTTTTGAGTTGTCGATCTCCACCAGGACCACATCTCCAGGCTTCACGGTGATCATCTTCTTAGATCTGCTGCATTGGACCAGCTGCCCCAAGTACTCCCTCCTGAATCGGTTTCTCATCTCTTCTCTCATCTTGGTCATCTTTTGTAGTCGCTTGAGTAGTCCAGTTTCTGGCAAAGCGGCTACGGCAAGGTCCCGAACAAACATGGCCGGAGTGATGGGTTTTAAGTCGCTGGGGTCATCTGCCACGTAGGTCATCGGGCGATCGTTCATTGTGGATTCAGCTTCACACAGTATAACCTCTAGCTGATCCCGTTTAAGTTTCCTAGTCCCGATAACTCTTTTCAAAAGCTGCTTCAATAACCCGATTAATCTTTCCCACCAACCCCCCCACCACGCTGCTGAAGGGACGATGAACTTCCAGTGGATCCTTTGGAGGGACGTCTTTCTTTGGATCTCGTCCCACCCTATTCCCTGGAACACTTTGGCTGCCCCCACGAAGTTTTTGCCATTATCTGAGTAGACGATTTCTGGTCTACCCCTCCTGCTGACAAACTTGGTAAAGGCGTTCATGAATGCGTTCGTCGAAAGCTCCGCCACTAACTCCAAGTGTACAGCCCTGTACACAGCACAGGTAAAGAGAGCGATCCATACTTTTCTCCCACCATCCACGAACAGAGGTCCTGCCATATCGACACCCGTGACCTGATAAGCTCGGCTGAGCTTCGTTCTGGGTAGTGGCAATGGTGGCTCTTCCGCTCCACATCTTTCTGCTGCATATCTTCTGCACGCTGTACACTCTCTCACTACGCTGCGGATGCTTTTCCTAGATTTAAGTATCCAATATTTTTCTCGGATGATACTCTGAAGGTACTGGGTACCTGCGTGACAAGCCAACTCATGCTCCTTTGCGATGAGCCGCCTCACAATATGGTGATCCCCTGGTAGTACCGCGGGGTGGTAAAATGGAGTGTCACCTTCAATCAATTTCGTTGACACCCGAATTATTCCATCCTCGAACAGATTACACTTCAGCGGACGTAAGTTCATTTGATTGGGAAAACTTGCGCTTTGAATCATTTTTATGACTTCCTTCTCGGCTTTCTCCAACTCTTCTGCTGAAATGACGAGTGGGCCCTCAGACTGCTCCTCGTTTTGACGAGTTGAATCCTCTCTAATTGTCTTGCAGAGGTTTTCCTTAAAACGGAGCACTAACGCCATCACTCTCAGTAACCGATGGTAGTCACTTTGTCGCTCTAGCCGCTTCAAAACACAATTTTCGCGATTCGTGGCTAGGGCCGATACCACCGTCTTCCTTTTCTCACCATCCACTTCGTCCTCGTTCACTTGCACTGATGAAGTTGGCCACTCGAGTTGAGGTAGGTAGAGCCATCCAGGTCCCTCCCACCACTCCGAGTTGATCAATCTTTTTACAGAGCACCCTCTGGAAACAAGGTCGGCTGGGTTTATCTCCCCTGAGACATGTCGCCAGGCAGAGATATCGGTGAGTTCTCGTATTTCCTTCACTCTATTCATCACAAACGTTGCCCAGGTACTGCTTCGTCTTATCCACGTCAGCGCTGTAGAGGAGTCTGTCCAGTATGTTACTGGGATTTCAGGCATCTCCATGTCTTTCTTCACTGAGTGGGCCAAACGACTTCCGATGAGGCAAGATAGGAGCTCCAACCTAGGGATTGTGACATTCTTCTGAGGACTTACTCTTGTTTTTGCTTGAATGAGTTGAACTGAAATGGGTTGCTCATCCACTCGTAAAAACACGCATGTTGCGTAAGCTTCCTTGCTTGCATCACAAAAAACATGTAGGCTCCAACTACTACGGGAACTGGCTTCACCTCCGACATATCGTGGAATTATAATTTTGCAAAATTCTGCCATCTGCTTTGATAATTTTGCAAAATTTTCACAATATTTCACAGGTAGCTTATCGTCCCATTTGAACTTTTCCTCATCGATCCAAATCTCCTTGAGCAATAACTTTAACATTAGAGTGAATGGGGACAAAAATCCGAGTGGGTCATAAACAGAGTTTGCTGTTGAAAGGATACTTCTTTTTGTAATAGGCTTATCAGGATGCTCCTGGAACTTGCTACTTTCGACCTGAAGAGTGTCCTCGTACGTGTTCCACACTAGGCCTAATACTTGTACTATTACTTCCTCCTTTCCTGGTCCAAACTCCCATCCTCGGAGATCAAATTGAGCAGTCTTCAATATTTCCACTGACTGCTCCTGGAACTGTCGAGCTTCCTCCATTGACGAGAAGCTTACCACTGCGTTATCAACATAAAACGACTTCATAAGCCTCGCTGCTGCCTCCGGAAACTCGCAAGATTGGCTGAGGTGGTGGTTGAGTGTTACTCCCAAAAGAAATGGACTTGATGAGACTCCGAATACGACTCGTCGATGTCGGAATTCTGCAAGTTTCTTTCTATCTTCTGGGTTCTCCCACCACAGGAACCTGAGAGAATCTCTATGCTGTGGAACTACCTCCATCTGCAGAAAGGCCTTCTTGATGTCGGCTACTGCTCCCACCTTGCCCAGACGGAATCGTGTGAGGAGAGAAGGGATCATCTCTAGGAGATTGGGACCCTTCTCCAAGCATCCGTTGAGTGACGGGTTTCCTTTGGACTTTGCCGACGCGTCAAAGACCGGGCGTAAAGGAGTGGTACTACCTTCCTTGAACACAGCTCGGTGTGGTAGATAGTGGACCAAGTTTCCTTTTCCTTTGGAGTGTTCCGGAACCTTTTCTATTATTCCCTCCGCTAGCCAATCTTCAAAAACTTTGTTGTAGGCGAGTAGGTGTCCGTCCTTGAGTAGACCTTTCGTCATGGACTCTAGACGTTTTACCGCCATCGATTTGTTATCGGGTAGGGGATGATGCGCTTCTAACCATGGGAGGTGAACTATGTAGCGGCCGCTATCATTTCTGCTTACTGTACTCTTGAAATGTTCCATTGCCGCTTCCTCGATTTCCCTCCTCGACTTACTCTCAGCTGCATCCGTTATCCCGATCGCTTCCAACTCCCACAATTCTGCAACAGTCTTCGTCTGATTATGCATGCTAATGCTTAGCATGGCGCCACTGCTGTTGACCTTTCTCTTTATTGGGAGCTTCCCCTGGAGTACCCATCCGAGTAGGGTCTGCTGAGCCACGGGTCCAGATGGGAGCTCGACATTGCGCTGCCCCACCATCATCCGTCCGCTAACATCCGCTCCGATGAGCATCTCAATTTCGCTGGAATTGTTGCCAACGTCATTGAGTGTTATGCCGCGGCTGCGACACTCTGTTAGCCAACTTCCCTCTGGAATGGAGTCGAGTTGACCAGATATCTTGTCCACCCCGGACACATCAAACAGGATTCTTTTGTCGCCACCTTCGGCAGACACTTCCATTTTGAAGACTGGGTGGACCTTCTCGCTGCTGTAGTCGCCACCAAAGGTCATGTGGGTCGTCTTTTCTTCTCCGAGTAGGGGAAGTCCAACTTCATTTGCCACATGAGTTAACACATAAGACGACTGCGATCCTGAATCGAACATGGCGCGCACTTTCCGTTTACCCTTTACTCCATGGACATCCACGCAGAGTGTTTGGAGTTAGAACTTCTGGTTTCCGGACATAATTTGCCATGTTGGCTTTCACCTCTGCACCTGAGGAAGAACTTTCTTCTTGAATGGCTCGGCTGCTCCCACCGTTCTCATTATCTTTCTTCGGTTGGGCTGTTTTCGAGCGCTTCACCTCGTTTTTTCTTTCTCCCCCACCGCCACACATCACTGTTACGTGACTCCGTTTCCCACAATTCTCACATGTAACCGATGTTCGGCATCCTTTGGAATTATGCCCTGACTGGAGACACCGGAAGCAAAGATCACTGATTCTGACCGCTTCTCTTTTTGCCTCTGCGGTCATCTTCTTTGCTGCATTACACCTTTCTGATGAGTGGTCACCGCTGCAGAAAACACATTTTCTGTTTCCGGTGGCATTGTGAAAGTTTGCTGTTGCTGGAGTACTCTTTCCTTGCTTGGCTTCTGGTTTAGGAGTGGGCACTTTCTCTTCCTTAAACGGAGCTCGAGCGAGTGAACTCTGTAGTTTCCTCTGGACTTCGTCGTTAAGGTAGTTGACCAGGTCCTCTATCGTTTCAAGACAAGCACTTTTCCGCATGTACCCCTCGAGAGTTGAAACTGGTACGCAGGATTCCACAACTGGGTAGAGAATCATTCCATGCTGGGCGGAGTTGACTCCAAGTTCCTCCAGATTCCTCAGTTGGGAAGTTAGTGACGTAACCAGATCATTGAATGAAAGAGTGGGCTTCTCTTTCGCGTTTTCTACTACGAGTTTGAGTAGGTCTCGTACGTAGACTTTTACTAAAGTTTTCTTGTTCCCGAACCGCTGTTCGAGAGTTTGCACGGCGAGCTTATAGTTGCTGTCTGAGGCCGGGTAGCTAGCAACCACCTTGTGTGCTTCAGATCCCTTCACCATGCACTGGAGCAAGTACTGGAACTTCTCTCCATCGGGTATGTTCTTATCGTCATTTATCTCCTTATAGGATGCCCAAAAGGAGAGCCAGTTTCTAACATTCCCGTCAAATTTTGGAAGTTCCCTCTTTGGTAAGTGGATACGGTATGTATCCTGTGGTAGAGTAGGCGTAGCTGGTCCCCCGGAGTGAGCACCCTGTCGGTTGACCTCTAATCTTCCGATGGCCGATGCAACTTTGCCCCTCTCCCTCATGAGTTTGCTGTTGAGTCTTACAGCGTTCTGAAACTCTGATAACAAACTCACCGTTTCACTACATTTCTCGCAGTACGTCCTGTAGTGTACGTCATACTCCGCGACGCCGTCATTTATTGCTTCCATATAGCCGCGGAGCTCGTCCATCTCAACCGCAGCACCCTGAAGTAACCCTTTGGCGTCTTCAATATCCTTAACTGTGGACTTATAGTGAACGTCCATTGCTAAGTATATCTGCTGAAGTCTTGGATCACTGTGTTGAACTCGAGTAGGAACTGGTGTTGACGGCTTTCTTCCCCCTGTTGGGGTCGTCTGTGAGCTGTCAGTCCGGATATCCTCTGCCGATGTTCCCGGTGTTGATCCATCTTCAGCCTTTGAGTGTCCAACCTGGCCTGATTGGCCTTGTTGTTGACTTTTCTTCTTACCACCTCCCATATCCCAGCCTTTCAGTTGCTTGAGTGTCTCCTCAACGTCGGATTGCACTGATCCCCGTCTAAGACCCTCAAGCCTTTGCTCAATAGTGGGCGATACAGGTCGAGTGGTACCGTAGAGTGAACTATCTTCAGTTGCTGGAACTGTGAGCCTTTTATCACTCTCTTGAGACATAAGTAGTCCTTGTAACCAAATCTATCTCGTTCCAAACTACACACAGATTCTAACTTTGTTGAGTTCGAAACTATCAGCACTCCATCCCGGCAGGGATGCCAGATGTCAGGAATTGAGCCAAAAATGCAGTTTGATCAACCCTTTCACCAAATAGTTCAATGAATCGCACAAATGAGATTCTCCAAAAATCACGAGTAGGATCACAGGATGGAACGTGCTAATCTTTTATTTTCTCGATCAAACTCAAATTTAACAAGAAACTGTTTTAATTTTTTAACAAGAGTGGAACACAAATCAACTTTAGAAATGATTATATAACTTCAAATGACTACTTAAAACTAAACATTTTTGATTACAGGAGTAATCTTTAACTTTTAAGGTCTTTGAGACCGGAAAAGAGTTTAACAAAATATGGCTAAAAGCCCTAAACAATTCGATTATTTTGAAACCTAAACTCCGACTAGGTGGGTTCTAAACCACCATACAGTTTTAAACTTTCTGCCGACGAGTTTCACTTCAAAATCTACGAAAAACAACTGATTTTAACTTTCCTAGCGCATTAGCACTCTAATTTGGACCAAGCTAAAATTCTTTCTAATAACAATCCTTAAGTCTTGACTCTACAACAATTAACCTCCTAACAATTTAATGTTCTAATTTTGGACCAAGTTAAAAGTATGTCTGTCTTCAAGACTTCTCAGTTGCTCTCTCTGTAGCCCCACGAGGCTTCTACACACTAACTTGAGATGCTTCC
>JAHZND010004476.1:0-14116 GCA_027744115.1 Acrocyrtus sp. NNG-2020 | reverse complement strand
ACCTTCCAGAAAAAATCTTGTTTTGTGTTTTTCCCTTTCATTCCCCCGAAAAAAAACTATTTTTTTTGTATTTTTAGCTGTCAGTGCCAGGCTGTCTGCGAAAACTAAAAATGAAGGGACTTGCTTCACAGTATCAAACCCGAAAAATACAGATATTCCTTTTAAGCTTGTCCTTTTCTATGCCCGCTGACTTTTTTTGATGGATATATGGAAACATGCCACTTTCTGTGGAACACGCGAAGCTTAATTAAAGGCGGTATACCTGTAAACCAATATATTTTTGTCAGTGCATTTTATTTTCTTGTACTTTCTGAACACTTTTAAAAAAAAATGTAATCAACCAGCTTACACTCCTGAACATCATTAAAGATGTATTTGAGGTATCATATTAAAAAAAGCAGTAATGAAGTTTTTTTGTGGGGACACCAACATGACACTTCATTATTACACTCCTTAAAGTGGAAATTAGGGCACCAGGCACGGTGTAATGAGAAGGATTGTGCTTTATAAAGAATTCAGCAAATACTATTTTTTCAGCACGTGCCTCCACCCCAAAAAAAGCAGGATACCGCTACGCTAAAATAATGAAAGAATAATAAAAATAGGCGCACCGCACCACTCACTATAACTAACTCACTATCCCAGCCCTAAAAATAAAATTACAGGGAATGCATTGTCACTGTCATTATATCAGTGTGTAATTAGGTTCTGTTCTGCACATCACTCATTCCCAGTGAGTATTTTTTATTTAGAGGAATTGATTTCCGTTTTTCATCAGCACCCATCCATCATCGCCGCAAAAAAAGGAGGTTTTTTTTCTTCCATAATTTATCACCTGAAGTAAGCTGTGAGTAGTGAGTAGAGTGAGTGAGTGCACTCCTCGCCGAATATGACTAAACCTAACTTTTTCTCCTTGCTACAATCAAAATCCATTCCAATTACTTGCGCTGCGGTATTTGCTAAAAATTTCAAAGTGACAACGACAACTAACAGACCTTCTTGAAGTAAGTGCGGAGACAACAAAAGCTATAGCAATGGGGCTGCCTTTCCTTAAAAAATTCTGTTTTACGCTGCGCTCCTGTCTCCCATCAGCATTGTAATTGAATGATGATGACTCCCTCATCAAATATGCATCTTTGTGCTCACATGACACTTCACTAACGTGCGTTTGTTGCGTGTAGAAATTTTTTTTAGTGAAGTGCATACCAGAAAGAGTAAAAATTGAAATGGATAAAAATGGAAATAATACAAGAATGGATTATTTCACTTTTATCCCCTCCCTATTATTTGCATTATGAATTCTGACGTGTGCAAGCTGCAGCTCTACTGCAGCCTAAAGAAAAAAAAGGGTGAGGGTGACGACTAATAACAAATTTAAATTAAGGAATAAGCTCAAGATCAATTTTTTGTGAATAAAAATTTTTTATCTTTGAATTGAAATGGAATGTGAGCATATTTTTTTATTCATTATACGATCATACCTACTTCTTCCTTTATGGCTGTTTAAATAGTGGAAATAAATATTTTAGTGAAAAAATGAAGAGTGAATGTGCCCTCTGAGTTGAGACGAGAGACGATAGCTACCACATTCACAGCAGAAAGGAGAAACAAAAATTTATCCTCCCTCGCTGTTGACTCACACTAGAAAAAAAATGTGTGAGTGGAAAATGGGAAAATATAAATTCTTCACGGTATAGTTCCTTTCACACAAGGACAAAAAGCATTAAAAAAAGGAAAAATGTTTCGTTACACCTTACAAGTTTCATCATCATCGCTAACACCAATTGTCATTCACCTAGAAGAAAATGATTATAATTTTTTTTTGTAGTCGCAGTCACACCACCACCCTTATCATCCTCATCCTTTAATACCAAGAAGACCACCACAACTGCAGAGTCATCCCTGTATGAAGTGTGTAAAAAACATTTTCTTTTTAAAGTTCGAGTTATGCAAGCAATCTAGAACAAAATGTGTATGACAGTGCAAAGCCCGTTGAATCAGAGCCGTGAAGAATTTTTAAAGCATTTTTTTTTTCAAATTTATCTTGGCATGGTGCTACTGTTGACTGACTTCAATTATTGTACAATTACACTTTTTTATGTACTTTGCACCTGGCACCATAAGTCAGGTGTAGTTTTGCAAATTTGGCGTTACGTAAATTTATTTGTGAAGATAAAAATTTAGTAAATAAAATGGGGAATTTGGCATGACTCTTGCTCTGCTGACCAGTACCAACATCAGCTGCATAAAGAAAATTGAGCTGCTGACAAGTCAATTTGTCAACATGATTAATTTATTGGGAAATGAGAAAAGGCTTTTTAAGTTAAAGAATGAAATTTTTGCAGACCTTGTCAATTATAGCGTGGATCTAGTTGACAAAAGAAAATACATTTTTTATTGAGATTTCTTCAGCGATAAAAACGCTAGTTTGGAATATTACTATAATTTTTGGCAAGATTTCATATCGTGTCTCCACTACTAATATCAAATTAGAATTTTTAAACGTGTTTGTGTGGCTGACTATTTTATTTGGATGAGGACACATTGTTACAACTGAATCTTGGCGGTTATAAAGCAAGCCAAGAGAAGGAGGAGCGTTGATGCTACTGAGGCGGCTCCGGAGCAGAATCGTCTCGGGTCCTCGATGTCGCCTTCGTCACCGTTCACTTCCGCGTCGAATAAGCAAAGGAGATCGCTCCCACACTCGTGGTGATGAATGCACTCTTCTCCTTTGCCAAGTTTCTGTGTTTTCAGGCACAACTTTCTTCCTTGGACTTCCACCGGTGCGGTGCCATTCTCGGCGCAAATGCACTTCGCTTTTTGCTCGTCGGACGTGAGTGCATTTGCCAGATCGCTGATGATAATGGGAGTCATGTCGTTATCATTTTCACGAAAATAATGTACTACGATGGTCGCATCTTGACATGTGTCTCCTGAGGTGACGGCTTCGTATGTGGTTCCTGTGTGTGTGGAATTTGTGCTATTCTGTCCTGGTCCAGGTCCAGGTGCAGGTCCCGGTTCAGGGGTGGGCTCAGGTTCACCAGGTCCAGGTGGCTCTTGAGGAGACCGCCTTTTCCGATTTCCCCCGGGTCCAGGGTCGGTCGTATTTGAAGGTCCAGGGGCTGTACCGGGAACCGAATCACCAGGTTCAATAACTTTCATTACAGGAAAACTCGTAGTAAACATCCAGTGAACCCCTTCTCTCCTTAGCGCCTTAGCTAACTTCACAGAACGACTGTCCTTCCACTTACTACGGTCTGCAGGAGGATTAGCAAGACATCCAGTGCATATCATCAAGCCAAATAGGACAGCCCACGTTATCTTTACGAGACTCATTATTCTGCAGAGCTGTACGTATTCACACCATTTAGTAAAATTCATATATAAATCATAAATGGGGCATATGAGCGTTATTTCAAAAGAAGGATTTTTTTCAAACCTAAATCTGCAGTCACGGAGTAATGCAGTGGAGAAGTTCCAATTAGTACGGAACGGCTCCCTAAATTAATTTTTTCAGTCCTTCAAAACTATGCTGAGAATCTAGCCTAACATCCAATAGAAGTTGGCCGTGGGCACCGACATATACATGTCTGTCAAGACATCCAGTGCATATCATCAAGCCAAATAGGACAGCCCACGTTATCTTTACGAGACTCATTATTCTGCAGAGCTGTACGTATTCACACCATTTAGTAAAATTCATCTATAAATCATAAATGGGGCATATGAGCATTATTTTAAAAGAAGGATTTTTTTTTCAAACCTAAATCTGCAGTCACGGAGTAATGCAATGGAGAAGTTCCAATTAGTACGGAACGGCTCCCTAAATTAATTTTTTTCAGTCCTTCAAAACTATGCTGAGAATCTAGCCTAACATCCAATAGAAGTTGGCCGTGGGCACCGACATATACATGTCTGCATCTAAAAGGCACTTCAGGAAAAGCCTTTACAGCAACAATAAAATAAAAATTATATTTAATATTAAGTTTAATTTGTAGTAAGCTTACGCAGCTCATAATTACTCTCCAGGAAACAAGCATTTCATTACGCATTATTTTCCTTTCTGCATGGTTACCACCTCGTGATGCATAAATCCGTTCCAGACTAAAAAATAGTTTATGAGACGAAATTAACTGGACTGCAGCTCTCTTTATGTAACACGTGGAGGGTTACTATTTTATGGAAATGAGCAATTTACACATAATTCCGTATTCCCGTTAATTTCCTATTTATTTAGTCCCTATTTCAACTCACGCTTTTTCCGTAATTCAACGCATTTCCACGAACCCTTAAATATTTAATTGGTGCTCTTTCATTTAAGCTAACACCACTCAGCAGTCACCAGTCACCACACACACCCTGAAATTTTTATTGCAGCAAAGCTCACTGAATTAGCAAGTCGCGTACAAAGAGACACTTTTTTTTTATTATTTCCCTCTATCCCACTCCACCTCCTCCTCTTCTCTGTGAAGGTTGAAGCAGCTGCACCTTTAAAAGGGAAATTATTTTGCGCTTTACTAACTCTGATTACATTATTATTTATGCATTAGCGACATGAAACGCAGCCATGCGTCTACTAGTACAGCTCCATATCACAGCTCCCTTTTTTCCCCTACTCCATTTTTCCACCCAGTCGCAGAGTACCACTCCGTTTGCGTCCGCAAAGCATTAAAAATTTCTCAAAAGGAAAAGGGATCAACACGGCATTACATAACAGCCTGCTCCTCTAGTAAACGCTGATAAAGCCATTCATGCCAGCGTCAAAAGTAACCAGTCACCAGTCACCACCATGCCATGCCACCAGGAGCAGCTGTGTGAAAGAAAACTGCACCACGCTCAGGTTCAGGTACGTAAACCACGACACAGCCAGGCATAGGAACGTGTGGTTTATTTTTCCTCCAAAAAAAAGATGAACGGAGAAGGTTCAGGTTCAACAAAACATAAATGATGTAACCACATCGCATCAGGAGCAAAAATCCAAGCTGAAAAATTATATACCTACCTACTACCTACCTACCTTATGAGCCTAAAAAACTCTGCACACTTTTTTTTCTTCTCATCCGCCATCACAATCACCATCACCATCCACAATCCACATCCACCACATGTCTATGCCTCTTTGTGCCTACAGCCTACCCTGATAAGAATCCACACAGCCTCATCCACATCCACCTTTTTTTGCTCAAGGAAAAGAGAAAAAATAATGTGGATTCTCATGACATCATTATGAACCCTTATAAAAAATATTTTTTTGCGCCCGTCCAGAGAAAAAAGTCTAAAAGGCTGCTGGTATTAGCTCTAATATGAAAGCTTTCCACGAGGAAGTAGGTAACCTTGTATGTAGCAAAGCAATAGTATTACCTTCATATCAGTCACTAACAATTCAACTGGGATGTCTATGAGTGAATAAATGAGAGTTGGTTTGACGTATATTTCAACTATACATTATTATTACTCCGCCGTTATTTTTTGGGTGTAGGCTGGAGAAAAAGAACGGAATGTGGTTTTTTCGGACTATCCTGGAGTATTTTTTTCAGGGGATCGCAAAAAAATATGTTTCGGAAGAGGAGCGCTAGCAAACATGAACTGTTTGCAACTTACTTCATCGAAGGAAAATGTGCAATTTCCAGGAATTCACGTACTCCTTTTTTCCTCGGAACGTATGAATCCCGTTTTTTTTTAAAAAAAGAGGCTCTCTGCAGTTGTTGTAACTCATGAGCCAATACAATATGTATGTAATGTGTGAGGGTGAGCTACAAGCTACATTACATTAAATCCACCGAAAAAAGGGTAGTCGCTTTAAGTTAGGGCACGTTTCTAACTCCAGAATATTATATTCCTGGGAAGAAAATAGAAAAAAAAGAAAGGGCCACGTTTGGTGGCTCCACACCCGCACCCGTTAAAAAAAGGATGGGAGAATAGTTCGCAGGAAATATTTAGGCACGTTCGCAAAGAATAAAAAAGCACGTTCTTTGTATGGGCTACGTTTTCTCACAATATGTGCAATATTGGAATGCTGAGGGTTTTAGTGGTGGCGGTGTGGGATGGGTAGCTTTTAGACAGGAGAGTCCATAATATCATATTCCCTTTATCTAAGCTGGGATGATATTACAGACAAAACAGCCACCAGTCAGAAAAGTGAAATAGGAGATGTATCAAGGAGGATAAGGAGAGGAACTGAATAAGCCCTTCAAAAACGGAAGTGACGGCGGAATCCAGAGCCTCTCATATTTTGCTGCCCGGCAATGGTTTTTTTTCGGTTTTTCCCGCTTCGGGCAGCTTCTTTGGTTTTTCTGAATTTTCATCTTGTACACTTATTTCTCATGTACCTTAAAGAAAAGTTGCTAGTTCCAAGAATGAAAAAATAAAATTGTGACCAGATACAAATATTGTAGTAGTCCCCTTGTTTCGTTTACGTCAATATCCGGCCTACATCTTTGCGAGCATGAATCAAGTCAACGTCGTCATCAAAAAAAAGGAGTTCCATATAGGGTTTTCTACAGAAAAATATATTTTTTACCACATATCACCCGACTAATGTATTTTGCCAGCTTATAAGCTTTTAAAATGAGATGTGCCTCTTCCCTCAAAAAAAGTACACTTATAAAATCGCTGAATATTACCAAACAAGCAAAAAAAGAAAGTTTTTTTCTTGGAAAGTTGAAAGTACAACAGAAAATGGAGGGTGGGATGAAAAATATGTGTAAATACACACGACTTTTAATGCAGAGCACTAGTTTTTTGCAAAAAGCTTTTCTTCTCTCTCTCTCCCCGTCTTTCACCACTCACCAGTCCTATTTCTTCTTTTCTTGGTATTTGCTTAGATATTTTTTCCTGCTTCCGCTGATGCTGTTTTATTTTCTTATTTTTAGTTTATTTAGCCAAGCAATATATAACGGGCTGCTTTCACCCAGCTGAAGGCTGTTTGAAGTGAGGGAAGTGGAGATTATAATAATGATGATGGCGATGATGGTGTGTGTAGGTGTGTGCCCAGCACAAACATATATATTTTTTAGAAAGGTATGGATATACACTTTGTGGTGTGGGGGGTACACTGTGTGGCTGTAGTGCAGGTTCTTTTTCTCCTTCCTTTCTCCGGTTATTTTATTTTTTTTCAAGTGGAGAGAAAATAATGTGGAGCTCGGAGTGTGTGGGAAAAAGGAGGCGCATATGTATTAAAAGCAAAGGCAAAAGCAGCAAAGAAAACTGCTCACAGGCGGCTGCTCAACTTCTGATCTCTTAGGAATCCGCAAACGGACGGCTGGGCGGATGGATGGATTTTTCAGGAAATGACTTGGCTCGCACTGGAACTTAACTCGGGTTATTTTGGTTCTTGGGGTTTTCCAGCTTGTACATGTTTTTCTAAGGAAAAAAAAGAAATATGGCCACGTAGTGGCAATAGAGAGAAAACGGAGCGCGTGTACTCTGTTTACTTGGACGAGAGCAGTTATTGTCCTGTTTACAGTTTATTTTTGGACTTACACCCTCTTCAGCGATACACACTTTTTGATAGTTGGCTGTCAGCTTTCTTTCTCGGAGGACGGAGAGAAAGGATAAAAAAAGTCGTAGTCGCCAACAGGATGACACAGTAGAAGAGAGTGCTCTGCAGTGTGTTCCCCGTATTTGAAGATCATCTCCACTACTGGCCCTGATAACGATAAAACTTAGACGTGAAACATTTGTATGTAAATATTGTCGCCAAAATATATAATTTTTTTGTAGGGCTACTGCGTAACTGTGTTAAGCACATTTACACATGCTCATCTTAAAAAAATAGGTTTTTTTTCTAGAGAGCAAGCTGAAAATCGAGATAATCTTGAGCTCAGCAAAGAAAATAAATTTTTTCAGCTTAATCCAAAAATGGAGTCCCTTCCCACTACCCACTTCCCACTAAAACCAGCGCATTCCGGATAAAACCAGGCTACAATTATTATAAATGGGCTGAGACTGTGTATATTCTCCCAGAAGTGGGAGCTGCTACGTTTTTAAAGAGGCTCTGGAAAAAAAACTACCTTAACTACGAAACGGGACTTACAGATGGTTCCCTCTTTCCCGAAATATTCCGGCTCAGCCAACAATAGGATATTATGATCTACTTCCCCGGCATTTTCTCTTAAAGCCGCTATTAGAAAGGAAATAATGGGACTTGTGCGGAGCACGCTGGCAGATTGGAATGTCATTCTCTGTCCGCTGGGCTCCTTCCAGAAAGTATTTACTGCGTGATGTGCAATGCATCACCATCAACTATAAAGTTTTAGGTAGAGCTTTCTCTCCTTCTAAGGTATCTTCATCTTCCTATGTCTAATTCTGTCAGTCCCATTTCTCCAGAAATTGGGGATGACAAGGGATAAAAAGACAGATTCTCATGTCGCTCCGTCTCCTCTCCAGATCATCAAAAGCCTCTCCTCCCTTCCCACTAACTGATAATAATTCTCAATGGAAGGTGCTCAAAAAATATACGCGCGGATAGCCTCCGGCGCTTCCATTCTTTCTCCTCATATTATCCACAGAAAAAAAGGAACCTGCTTAATAGATATTGCAAAGGTGTCCAATAAGAAATCTTTTAATATATATATTCCTACTATATCTGTATTGTCACTGGAATCTCCAGAAAAAATTTTTTTTTCCTCACTGCACGAAAATAACCCCCACCCATCCATTTATCCTCGAGGTTTGTCTTCCATTTTTTTCTCCCCTTTTCAATTGAGCCCAAAACTTTATCTCCGGTGAACCGAGCTGAGAAAAGCCTTGAACTTACGGAGTTGTATTACGCTGGCACTCCACTCCAAAAAAAATGTGTAAAGAGGCGACAAGTGGTAGTGGTAGTGGTGTGTATGGTACTTTTTTTTACCTTTTTTCGCAACCAAAATAACATCACAAAAGAATGAAAAGGAGAAGGACGAATAGAAGAAAAAATGCTCGTATTCATTCACTATTTTTTTTCTTTCTTTTCCTACTATAATGGGAGAGAGGAAACGATGAAAATATTGAAGAGCCATTATTATACCTGTATAGGTATATTTTTTGTCCAACAACAGAAATGAAAGGGATAATAACAGTGCAAAATAATAGATATTTTTAAGTATATACATTTTTGCTATAGCTTAGGAAATGGCTAAAAATACGCAAGGAAAGTGTGTATTTTGTTGCAAAGCTGTAGACGCGCACATATACTTCCATATTTCCAGTTATTTACCGGGGAAATGCTGTTAACTTCAACAATAAGATGTACAAGTGGAAGGTTCAGTGGCGCTGTTTACTCCTTAAAAAAAGTTGGTGCTGTTGAGCCATCTTTTTTCTCTTACGGGACACCGTGCACATCCTCTCAACTCTCAACTTACATAAGCTCTTTTACAGCCAACCGCACTTTTTTTTGTTTCCTTTTCTCACACAATACGAGAAAAAATCCGCTTTTATGCTGGGAATAAGGGACTCAGGCAGGTCCAAGAAAAAAAATATTTTTCAGACAAGTGCAAAAAAACGAATTTTTTCAGAATAAATAAAAAACTTGTATTAGGAGCTGAGCAAGCTTTACACTTTCTACAAGCTACCGTAAATAGACTGGTTTAGTCCCATTATGCATTATTGTAATATGAGTGTACTTATTGCCAGCATAAATACACATTTTCACTTGTGGAGATTGTCGGATTGCACCTAAAGCAGGGATAGAGCATTCAAAATCCTTGAGCGGAACAAGAAGAGGAAAGTATGCATTAGCAGAAAATAAATATGTATATCCGTAAATTGTAAAGATGAGGAATATAAAAAAAAGGTGGTAGTGGTAAAAGCAAGTTTAAGCAGTCCACATTCGCCATATAGCTCCACAAAACGAAAGTCGACCCCTTTTCCAACAAAAGCGGCAGCAATTTTCCTCGTTCAAAATTCCGGTTCTTGTTAGACCATTATTTCTCCAGCTGACAAAGTAGATATGCGTATTATGTTTTCTTTCTTACTTACTTTTTTTTCTAACTGTTGTTATTCCCTGTTTTCTCGGCTTTGAGGAGAAGGAGAGAAAAGGAGAAAGCTGCGAAGAGTTTTTTTAGTCTGCTTTCTCTTCAACGGCGGAGTACTCGAGAGTGTGGGAGAAGGAGGATGATTTTGTGTGCTGAGAAGAAAAGCTGCTTTTCTAAAGAAAAAAAGTTTGCGTAAAAGCTTTTTAGCACAGATATATATAATCTATATGCACAAACAGTTTTTTTTCTCTTTGTGTACACCACATTTGCCAAAATGCCATTACATTGTTTAAGCTCGCTACATTCTTTGTGTGTACGTAAGATTTGTGCTTTGAAGAAAAGAAACTATTTTAAGAATTTTTTTTCGTTCCTTTTTCAGGCTCAACCAAGTCAAGTGAAAATGCCAAATTCTGCAAAAAAGGAATATGTGCGCTCCTCCATAAACTAAAAACATTTTTTTTCGAATGAAAATATTTTAAAAAATTGTTTTCTATTGAGGAAAGTGAAAGTATAATTAGAAGAATTTTGTAATTATTATTTACAGGAAAGTAACTTTTTTTGGAATGCTATTTTAGATAACTCCTTTTTTCCCTTCATTCTATCATCGAAATTTTATATATTTTTGACGAAAATAGATTTCTACGGAAGATTAGGGATTTTGTTTTTGTATTTTTCTTTCCCAGATTAAAACTTTGATTTTTAGGTCAGATTTTGCGCTGCGCTGAGCCCGCTTTTTATTTTTTTGCTGGTTGCCTCCTTCAAAATATGTTTTCCACTGAAGTGGTACAAATATTGGATTTCGGATTACGCGCTCTCCCTCTTCCCTGATCAATGGACCGTTAATGTTTCTTTTTTTTTTGGCTGGGGAGCATTCTTCCCACATATTTCTTCTCCTCAAAATTCTTCACTTTTCATTCTTTCAGTACTTAACAGAAACTTTTGCAAGTTGGAGCTTATCTTGAATTAAAACTTAAGCTTAAGTGAAATTCCAATATGAGGAAGCAGCTTATAAATCCAAGTTTATGTGTGAAGACTTGAGGGAAGAGAGAAAGCCGAATTTAATCTTTCCTTTCTAAGCCATTGATTGCATATAGCCATATCTCGGCTGTTCTCCCAATCTCCTCCGATTTTTCGACCAAAAAACTTTTTTTTTCTTTTCTTGCATGCCTCGTTTCTTCTGTCAAGGATGTTTTTAAAGTACAGCTTAAGAAATATTTCTCAAGTGCGGAAATAACAGCTCTTAAAAAGCTGTATTCATTTTTATTTATTTTTATATATTTCTATTCCAGAAAAAAAATCTGCCTCACAATTTTTCAATATACCTAAACACTGGAAATAAACCAGTGAAAAGAGAGAGAAAAAAGTTTTTTTACGGGCCCATAAAAAATCTTTATTTGTCGTTCGCACAATTTTAATACAGAAAATAAACTTTTCTTCTCTGCACTTTCTCCTCCAAAATATCTATAAATTGCTCCTCTTCGATACTCGGCTTTTCACCACTAGCAAGGCTCATCGCGTCATCATCATCATCATCATCCTATTTGCTCACAAACTGCTTATTTCCCTTAAATCGTATTGTCACATCGTGAAGGTGAACTAAGTCGTGCATCATTATCATTATGCATGTCAGTAAGTATACTTATGCGTAAGTAGCTGGCCCGCCCACTCCAGAAAAAAAATAAGCTTTCCCACTCGAGTTCCAACTATACAACAAAATACTTGAAAAATATATGGTAAATGAAGCAGCAAACTTTTTTTACAACTTCATTTCCAGAGAAAAAATGGCTGCAGTTTGGCCATAACTGCCAGCCCACTATTGTGAATGTAAAACTTTCAGTTTCTCGTATTTTTTTCAAGGTGGGACTTTCCTACAAGGACATGTAAAGTCTGGAGAAAACGTAAGCACAGTATGACGACAGTCAACATCAACCTTTCTCAAGGTTTCTCAACGTGTTTTTTTGTGCTAAAACTCTAAAAAAAAATGAAATGCAGTCTAGTGGCTTTAACAATGCGCGCTATAAATCTTCGTAAAATATCCGAAAAGAAAAAAAATCTTCTGCTCCCTACAAAATGAAGGAGGACTTACACATTTGGCACGAGGCTTCCTTTTTTTCCTTGTTGATCTCTCCCGTTCGGTGCAGTATGAAATTCCGTTTTTATGCCAAGAAAAAAAAGATGCAATAAAAAACGGAAAGGTATTTTTTTTATTCTCCAGTCCTGTATGACATAACTAAAAATATTTTTTTTCAGACGCATTCATAGAGCTCGCCCAGACATCCTTTTTTGCGGGAGTAACACATGGCCGTAGACTATTCCAAGAAACAAAATTTTTTTTGTTACTTCCGTTCCATCCATAACGCTGTCATACACGCGTCATTTCATATGAAGTAGCCTCTGTTGACTCTCTCTGTCATCGCACCGCTGAATTATGAATGCAAGGAAAGTCCCAAACTCTGTTTTCCCGTCATCCTTCCAGTTTCTCATTTCCTCGTTTTCTCTAGCAGAACAATTTTTTTACGACAAGGTTGTCGCTCTGTTGACCGAAGGCTATATGAGAAAAGGAATAATTACGGATGGAAATAATGTGTGAGCGGGACAGGGTATGCGGTGGCTTCTGGTTTTCCGAAATCCCTACCCAGCTTAAAATTATGGTATGGTGACCTACCACCGTTCCCACTCGGCAAGTGCATTGCCACGGCCACACACTATTTTTTATGAGAAGGGAAGTGAGCAGTGAATGTGGTGGAGAGTCATCACCATTTCATGACTTTATCGTACCATCGCATGCTCTATCTTGTCTTGTCTAGTGATGAACGAAAAATATTTTTTATTGTGGACTTCTCCTTGAAAATTTTCACCAGAGTTAATAGTATTATTAAGAAAAAAGCGAGGAGCGAGGAAGATATAAAAGAGCGTAAAAAGAGCGTAGTCTCGTCACTCTTCACCATTTTCAGCCGTACGCATGGAGGACGATGGGAGAGAGGAAATGGGAAAAATTGTGTGAATTTAACACGGCGTATTTAGGCAGAGAGTGAGATATTGTAGGAATGATTATGCTCCCTGAGGGTTGTCTTCATTATCAAAAGACGATTTCATGCCTGATGAATATTACTACTGTAAATGATCCCTGCTCTAGTGTCTAGTCCCAACTCGTCGTCTCCTCCTTCTCCATTTTATTCCTTTTCACAGACAATCGGAGACGGGGAGGAAGATGCTCCAGCACTCTCCTTTATTTCCCGTGAACCTGATAGCACTCAATTCCTGTTTGTTTCACCGGGCTCATTTTCCAAAATTGCTTTTGAGAAAATGGACTGCACCAGAGAGGATGTCAGCCTTTTTTTACAGTGTTAGCATTGGCATGCTCTCTATCTCTCTCTTTTCCACGCTAATAGTATGCAAGACAGAATAGAAGAGAAAATAAATGCCCTTTCGAATAATAAACTCACCCTCCTTCAGTAAATAGTTTATTTTCCTCAACAGGCAAGAGCCAAAATTGAGCTGATATGGTGTGCGGGAGCAAAATTGTAGAAAACAAAATCTGACTCTGAGACGAAAATGTGAGGCTAGGGCGTGCGGTGAAATTTTCGAGCAATTTCAATATCTTCCCAATAAACACGACAAAAAGGTTGTTTCTTGTGGAACGGCACACAAAAGACAGCCCAGACCACGGAACTGCCTTGAAAGGCTTCCTCTCGGCAGTTATCTCTCTTCTCTGAAGGAAAATATGGCTCCAAATGAGAATGCGTTTTGTGCGTGGGTGTTTATTCCCTGCACAAAAGAACGGAAACAGTTGGTTTTCCTCACTTCCCGTTATTATTCATTAAAAGCGGTAGCGCACTGTACCAATACGATATGCAACGCTGATTCCTTTTCAGCTGGCTGAATTGATGAATGGCGGTGGATTGGATTTTCATGGAAAAAAATGTTTAAGATTAACGATGCAGTATTCTGCATAAGAATGGGAGTGACACTGAAAAAGGGTTTCATTTTTAGAGGTTGAATGACAGCATCATCATTATTCTTATGAATGGGTTGGGTTGGTTGATGAAGAAGAAGGATGCGAGAAAAAATTCAATTTTTTTGGCTTACCTTGTAGAATTAGCGAGAGGAAAATGAGCATTCCCAATTGAATCCATTTAGCACGTGACAAGCCGTAGTGGAGG
>JAHZND010004474.1:0-16495 GCA_027744115.1 Acrocyrtus sp. NNG-2020 | reverse complement strand
AGTGACAAATGCAATTTCACACATACATACTTTTTTATGTAAGGAATATATATTTTTAGGTAATAAAATAAATGTACCCATTATTGCCTACAAAAGTGGTTCAAAACTCACCATTTTTACTGTGCCCTCTACTTATCGTGAGCTCTACCCAGATAGTTTAAAGACGACTCTTACTTTCTCCTTGTCTTAAATTAACTAGCAACTCTTTCATAAGCCATACAGATATAGTTAAGGTATTATAAAGAGAATTTCATCTAGTGAACCGATTATACTAAAATGCTTCTGCAATGAATAACCTCAGCCAAAATTATTAATTCTCAATCACGTTCATGTTCAAGCAACTTTATTACTAATTAGTAACGTCTAGGCGTCATACTGTAAAGCAACAGGAAAAAATATGACAATCCATAAACGAGCAGAACAAGTCAACTTTCCGATGTAAAATATTAACAATCAGCCATAATTTTATGAGTAAGAACTACTGAAATGTGTTTCGGTTATTATCCAATTCGCAAAAAAACTCACTCCGAACTCATCTTCACCAGCAAACAAAGGCAAGTAAAAAAATACTCTCCTCTACTCGTATTCCTCTGGCACATGCTCTTTTCTCCTCATTTCTAGTTCCTAGGAACTACAACAGCATAGCATGGCGTAAGATATCATTCGGAATGGTACAAAAGGGCATGCCGCTTCTGCTTCAGTACAGGTCCCGTTACATTTCCTCTCCAACATATTTAGATTTTTTAGAGGAATGTACCTACTTAGTTCGGTAGACTCTGGCTTCAGCGTATGCCTCATATTTTCAGTTTTCTATACTACTGCTAACTTGAGATGCTTCCAGAGAGAGAGGGAGAGCAGTAAACGCCAAGTTGACTCTGAAAGGCTTCTCTGATTTGTTGAATTATGTATTATGCACTCACTCACTCACTCATATTCATTTGAATATTATTATTTATACACACAACGAAATTATGCATGCAAAATGCACCAGTGCTAAGCTCCCGGACACAAAATGAAGAATACCATGCGACACTATGAAAATCAAATGCCGCACGACAGTAAAAGTTGGACTTATCGTTAGAAACAGAAGAGCTTTCTATCATGAAGTAACAAATGTGTACCTATATATTTTAGATGTGGATTCTTTTGCACGTTCGTGTGGCTGCACTATCAATACATCTTCCTGTCACGCTTTATTCTTCGCGATGACACGACCGTAAGAAGGTTAACGAGAATGTTCGCATAACCCTCCCTACAAGAGTTTTTCACATGAGAAAACCATAATATTCCGAATTTAATGGTAATCAAAATATTTCAAAGAGGATGATCATTATTATGAAATCGAGTGAGGAGGGCGAGGAGGAAAGTACGTATGGCCAAGTGGGATGTAATAATCTCTTGAAAAACAAAAAGAGTTGATCTAGCTTACATTATGCAGTGCATATTTTAAAATATTTTTTCGCGTAGTCTGTACTGCTTCAGTTTTCCTAGTTGTTGTACAATTATATATGACGAAGGGATAACAAAAATGAATCTCTCTCCCTCTCTTACTCAATTTTTATAGCTCTGGGTGGCTTTACTAGTAAAACAAAAACTGCCTACATCTGCATGTGCGGAGGCGACATTAATTTATCGTTCTTTGCTCTTGTTCCTTTCTTCCTTTGCATCTCTCATCATCAAAGTAATACATTCTGCATTAGTTTTTTTGCCATTACCAACATGATGAAATGAGCACGATGCTTTTACTGATTCCGGAACAGAGCCAATAATGAATAACTAAAATTCACATTATTACCCCGCATTCATAAGCTACGCGTAAGAAGAAAAATGACATCTCACTCTATAAGAAAGGAAGGGGTTTTTAGAAGTTACGTCTACCTTATCATAATAATCAACTATGGCACAGCAACAGCATATGGGGAATGTGAATTAAAGCAGTCATAAATGTTTAATAAACCCGTTGCGTGTGTATAGCACATCCTCCTTAGTTGGCAATGTCACAATGTGGGTTTTTCGTCAGTCTGGCGAGTTCCGTCCCATTCTATTCAACACAGCATTATTAGCAAAATTCATACGTTTCGTATGTCCCACCTACTTATAAAAAGACACTTTCACACTTACACACACAGAGCACACTAAAACTTTTTAAAAGCTCTGCGGTTTTAGTCTTTCAGTATACGTTCATCTGTAAAATTATATGAAGTCATTTAAGACACTTTCGAGCACACTAAAACTTTTTAAAAGCTCTGCGGTTTTAGTCTTTCAGTATACGTTCATCTGTAAAATTATATGAAGTCATTATATTTTAAGCAAAAAACCTTGATAGTTTGAAAGCTCAAAGCAAATATTTATGAACAACATAACCCCTTCCTCATATTTTATCGTAATCTGAAAATGCACTCCCGAATAAAAACAATTAGACTGGACACCATTTGCTGGTTCTGGTTGCATTTGAACAAAATCTTTTTTCTCGTTTTTCGTTTATCATAAGCTTCTGCCGTTACTATATTACAGCAAATATATTCAGCAAAGATATTATTTATACACTGAGCTTTGTTTCGTGGAAAAATTTCTACACCTTTGAAATCTATTATCTATCCACCCACCCAAGGCCGTTTGACTTCATGTTTGTAAGCTTGCATGTAAGCTTATAAAAATTATACACAACAAAGTGGTGGCAACTGCACCTCTTTTTTTCTTGTTTTCAACGTTCTAGCTGCTTCTATTAGCACTGCAAATACTCACAGCCTACACATCCCCACTAGGGTTACCAAGTAGTAAGAGGACAAAGTACTAAAATCAGTAGACTGGCAACCTCCTCCGAAACTGATGTACAACGAAATAAAAAGGAATTATCAAAAGGTTTCCCGTAGCATGTGCGCATGAAATGAATATCATGAACCATTCTATAAACTGGCACACAACTAACTGCTCTTTAAATTCCATAAGGTTGCCCTGGCCGTATAGACGTTTATTGAAACTTATGCAACCCTTTGCAACGAAGGGAATAATGAAAATGACAATGGATAGATACAAGCGACCTCAATTTCCATCAGCTCACTCACAGCCAACAACGACGAGAAAGAAGAGAAGAAAGTCACGAAACAGTATCAGTTCTCTACATTACATACTGCGTAGAAAGTATTGAGAAGCTCCAACCTTACAGTTGACTGAGTTATAATTAAATTAGAGAATTTTCACCTCTATCACAGCCCATAAAATCTTACCCAACGATCTATGGAATGCAATTTACTTTTTCTTTTGGATGATAGTGGCATGGTGTGGTGGCTGTAATAACAGAAAAGTGTTCACTATAACACTCCACACTGAAAGAAGATCGATCGTTCTTTTGACGTAATGCAAGTAAAACTTGAGTAACGTCTTTCTTTCAGCCTACCTCCCTTCTCTATTGTGGTGGGTTATCTGCTACATTTATATAATATTATTACAGAGTTGTCTGCCAGAAGGAGACGCACACACGTTGGAATACAGAGAAAAGTCCTCTCTTCTTCGTTTTTAGGAAAAGAGTTCCCTACACCGTCTACATGAGTATTGGGCAGTTAGAAACTCGTCCAGAAATACTACTACTACAACATTTCGTTCAGTTATCTTTCGTTTCTTTTACGCTGGAATTTCGATACCAATGCCGCTAATACACAAAAGGCGGACTCATTCTCCTTCCAGATCCACAATCCATAATACAAGAGCACACCGGTATAACGCCAGCAGGAGTGCTTTCTTTAATGTTCTTTCTTAAACTTCAACTATTTTTCCATTCTTCCCTGCTAACTCAAATTACCTACACGAATATCCATACACACAGGCTGTCTATGCGGAAAGTATAGCCAGTTGGGAGAAGGGGATTGATGGGAGAGAAAGTAAAAGAAAGTTTTAAAGTTTACAAAACATAGAAGATTGTTGCTTCATTTACAGATACACGAACTAAACCTGAGTTAAGCATTTCTCTGTATAAACCACCGCCATACAATTTTCCCTTCCTGTTTCTTCCGTCCAGTTTTTTTACAAACTCAAGTGGAAGCATAAAAAAGTGCAACGTGTTTCCACGCAGTATTCTAGGGGAGAGTGGTACGAACTAGCCCTGCTATAGGGAACTCCAGGAGGAGTTGGAGCCTTGAGCAAAAAAGAACTTTCTCCTGCCTCCTTCGATTTAATATCGTTGTTTAGACTTTTTTGCGAGAAACTCACATTCTTCTTGTTCTTCTGACTGACTACTGACAGTTCGAGAACGGACAATGTCTTACTCAGTTCTAAGGCACTGAAAGAGTAGAATAAAATGGGAGAAGTGCAAATAAAGTAGTAAACCAAAGCGTGCTTAAGAACTCCTACTTTATCCTCTCAAAGAAGTGGAACAGAGAAAAGGACGGTGACGGTGTACAGCTCTTGAGTTAAAGGATGATGTACTATATCAAATTGCATGAGAATATGGCCCTCGGAGTTTGTAATCGTTCTACAGGAAAAGAAGCGAAGGGAAGCCATATAGCCATACATCAGAGCTGATAACTCCAAGAATTCTTTCTTCATGGGGGTAAAACATTATGCAATTTTCCTGCTCGTACTCAAGTGCCACAAAAACTTGTGAGTGAGCGAGAAGCATCAACCAGCATTTTCTCAAACTCATTGTCTAACTCGAAAAGAAGTTCCGGCTCTGAGAGTACCGCTGGTTCAACGAAGTGAGTCGTCGCTATGTACGTGAAACGCTAACTAATGACAAATGACAAAACAGAACATACACAAAAAGTGTATATTATTAACGAACTCGAACTCAACTAAAGTGAAGTTTATACCTCAGAGAATTTAGAATTTATTAAAGCCTACCTACGTAATGGGATAATGCTGTCAAGTTACAGGGAAGCGATTGTCGTATGAGTATGCAGTGCACACTTTTTCCATTTAGTTCGATTGTCATTGTCACTTCTGGTCTTGTCATACTGAAACTAATACTACCGCTTTTCAAATACCTATATGTAATAATAAATACGCACAAGAGTAGCCCTGTGAGTGAAGGGGAAAAGACAGCATATTGCATAACAATATTCCCAGAATGGTACACATTTCACGTACTCAAATACTGTCGGAGTTAAAATAAGTAATCTCAATTTTTTGTACATATATAGGAGTCCTACGTATTTACAAAGAATTGAGATTTTCCACCACACACAGTCCCAGTATGATAGGACTGTGTGTGGTGGACAAATATGAATAAATATTTTACAATACACAAATGACAAAAGTATTCCATACTTATTTAGCATGGCCAGAAACTCACTCTCACTGTACAACATTTTTCCTGAAATTCCACCGCCTGTCTGCTGATGGTTTAAAGGAGATTGTCATATAAAACATGGCAATTGCTATTGCTAAGTCAAATCTCAGATTATACATGAAAATTAAACTAATGCTCGTACCTTCTACCAGTTACATTTTACGATTTGTATGAGAAGCTACAGCAATTAAAGTTTACATCTCACAGTTAATTGAGAAAAACGATTTAAGCCTTGTCGAATATGAAATACGGACAGCCAAGCCATGGTACGTTGAGCCACAAGATGAATCTAACACGACGAGCGCCTCTTTCTCCGTACTGACATATAGCGGATCTCTTACTATCCATCCGCTTGGTACTGCTTTCCAAGCTGAATTGAAGAACGCGTAGATTAATAATTCGTCGACGTGCAATCGTTTTCTACTCACGTCTTTTGGTTATAAATGGATGGAAGTGTGTTATATAAGCCAATGGATATTTAATCTCTTACACATTCTGCGACTATGACTGACATCACAGCGGTGCCGGGAGTCGAGTCGTTGTACACTTGTACAGTACACATAATTATGTATTCTCATGTCAAAATGAAATTCGACCCTCGCCCAGAAAAGCAAGCATAGAATGGCACAATCTCTTCAGTGGAATAGATAACCGAAAAGGCATGCCATGTCACTGTTTCAAACTAAAAGTCCACCATCATTCAAAAAAAGTAATGGAATTTTCTAGAGTTATCATTGGAGATGTTATCAGTCATCAGTGTGAGATGTGGAAGTAGATAAGATGCGAAACGGCTTTATGCTTCCGCTGCGTTTTGTTACTGTTATTATTGTTTGTTGCAGGCAAAGCAAAGAATCAGAGCCGAGCGCCAACGCCGAGAGACCAACATATACTTTTGGGGTGCATTTGTATTTAATTTAATATTATGTAATCTTTAAATTTAAAGGACAGCGTCAACGCTTCAGTTTTGCATGAACAAGTCCGCGTTGACGTTGTCTGTTATAGAAATTCACATACGTGTACATGTTCCCAATTGATCCAAGTTTTAACAAAAGATACAAAAAATTGTAATTGCAATTTGCAATCCTTCATCAACAACGTCATCATGTAGGTACAAGTGCTACTTTTGAATTTAGCACAGTGCAGATTTTTTACACTTTATTCATTACATGGTCGGTTCATGGGAAAATAGATGCAGCAACTTACACGTACTTCATTGAACCTTGCCTTGCAAACCTGCAGCATTTACTATTAACTAGGGTAACTCTTACAAGTTCAGGTTATCTTACAACGTGTGACAAAGATTACTGTGATTAGTGGCAAAGACAAACCCACTTGCAACACTGTCATTGCCCCTATCTGCAGTTAGTACGTGCAAATTTTTGCTCATGCCACGCACGCCAACCAAACATACCCAATTAATTTTATACTGCACTGCTTTATTGTAACTTCTTTTTAAAGAATCAACGAAACAAAAAATCCATTCCGCCCTAACAATATTATAACTGACATTTTTACAATGAGTAGATTAATTAATGCGAATTTAATTTTAACTTACCAAGATCCAATAGATGAATAAAAGTGCTTTAAATGTCACAGTTGGTGGAACAGCAGAAGTTTAGCAGTACTAATATTAATTACTATATTTTCAACGCATACTATCTATTATCGTATACAAATACTAGAATTTTTTATTGCTTTCAAAAGGATATTCTCAGGTGATAAACCCTTATCAGATCTTTGTTGACATCCTCCCTCACTGAAAAAGCTCTCATTTAAGCCTTGTAGTGTAAACTTTAAAACAAACAATTTAAAAAATAAACCTATCACATCTACTTAATGAGAACTCATCACACCTCCATTTAACTTGTTATAAACTTTATCTAGCTGACTACTACCATTCTAAAAATCTCATTTAACTTATTCCAAACTAAACTATTTTTAAAGAGCCTAAACATTTGAACAAAAAGAAAAAGAAGCCTCACAGAACTATCTTCAACTCAGTAATTTTTACTAGAAATCTGTCATAACACAACAAAACAATTTATTTTCTCCCCTTCATTCAACCCTACGAAATACTTTTTAAATGCACTATCGACATCAACAATTAACCAAAAACTTCAAAGCACTTTTCCAGCGTGATTTCAAACTTGTAAATTCCCCCATAAACTCTTAAACCACGCAAAAGTATTTAACTTTTCCCTCGTTCGTGTGCAAATATTAAACTGGCCTGTTCCAACAAAATGCTAGAAATTACAATACGTGCTCAATCAACAATCTAAGACGCAACAATGAATAAAAGCGCATTAAACAACTAATCAACTAAACTAAAAAATCTAACAAATATTAACTTGGTAAGAAGTTTTATCCTATACATTTATAAACTACGCTCTGTACTCTTTCTGCTTTATAAAAAAAGGATGATCTCTCGCTAAAATAAAAAAATCCAACACAACACAGATCTATCGAAACGGAGCTCTACGTCTAAAATACTTTTTTTGTACGAAACAACCAAGTTTACATGTAAAAAAGAAGTCTCCGTAAAAAAATCACTCACTCACAACAACAGGCAAAAAAGTACAATTGGATGTGTATTAAAAGCGTTTTATTCTCTTGTTCCACTGCTTCTTCAACTACTGGTCAAGACCAAAATAAAATGCATCTGCTTTACGCTCTTGAGTGTGCCTCTGTTCGTAGAGTACGTAACACAGCTTTTTGCTTTATTTTGCTACTTCTTCCCATAAAAACTGTATCTCTCTTATTGAGTCCGGAAGAAATTTTTGAAAGTGAGCGCGCTTCTCTCTGTTTTGTCGATGCTTTTCTCATGACAAGCAACAGCTCAACATGCAAAAGCACAGAATGGATATGAGGAGGAACGCATTTTTTCCCTTTTTCCCATCCACTATTGCAATGCTCTTGGTGTAGCAAGTTTTTTAGCGAGACGAGGAACGGAGAAAAGGGAGCAAAAGCGAGGACAGCAGTCAGCAGCAGCTGCGGCTGCAGCGCAACTCCCATTTGTACACTTTTTTCGTGTAGTGTCTGTGCTCCAACTGTGCTGCTATATACCCCTCGCATGAGTTCAATTTGATTTTCATGCAAACCGTTTGTTTTTCCCCGTGCACAAAAATATTTTGTTGGATTTCGCGAGAAAAGGAAAACGCGAGAAGAGAAAAACTGGAAAAAAGCTTTTCCTTGCTCTCTTCATCCTATCCTTTTCATTTAGTCATTTTCTCTTTGATAAATGAATCGTACGTTGTGCATGCGTTCAAAATTTCTGTCTTTTTTTCGTGGGAGAAAAGACAGAAAAAAGAGAGCCTCTAGACAGGGAATGGAAAGGGTTGCTTTTTCCCAATGCTTTCTATACGGTTCAGTGAAAATCAATGCTATGAAATACTTATTATGCGTTTTCAACATTTTCAACTGTTTTGAAGTTTTTTTTTGTCAGTGGAACAAGCAGCTTTTCATGCATTTCTTGGTTAGTCAATATCCTTTAATGAAAACAAAAAGAAAACTGTTTTTATACTCCTTTGTAGTCTTTTCTCTCCTGCTTTTTGTTAAAGGTGGTTTATTGGACGACTGGATAATGACAAAAGTGAAATTTTTGATATATCTAGTCGGGGGTAATCAAGTGGGCCAAATTGCTTAAATAGAATTTGTAGGCTTCTAAAATTCGATACAAAGGGTAAATTATATTTGTTGATTTTCTCGAAATTTCTATTTATTTGAAGTTGATAACTAGTTTTTTTTCTTTCGAATTGGCAAATGTGGCGAATAATGTTTCTAAATGTTAAGACTGACTTACAGTGCAGTGTCGCTTGCTTAAGTATAGTAAAGGTAATTTTTGATTTTTTGCAAGTCTCTAAGTATTTTGAGTCTCTAAAAGTGCAGAGGCACCTTTAAGCTAATTTTCCAAATAATGACCTTCTTCAACATTTCCTCTTAATTTAATTAGTGGAATCCCTTTTGCAAGTTTTGCAGTTATTTTTGTATGCAATCACCGTTAAACTAGTTGAGTAAATATAGAAAAAGTTCATACAGATGTATAAAGGGAGGAGTGAGAAAGGGGAGAGCGAAATAAAGTTATCTTACCTGAGGGAAGGAACACTACGCTGTGATAAACCGAAAGGTTTCGGGTAGAAGTGAGAGAAACAGGTAGAGAAAAAACAGAGATATACTGGTTTTCCGCTATCTGTATCCTCTTCCAGGTTTTTTTATAGAAAATTGCTGTAAAGTGGCCGCTGACTCTGAATATTATTCAGGGTGACCAAACTTATGTTTCCAAAGGGAGAAAGTTTTCTTTTATTTCAGTTCATTCATTCGGTATTTTTATAGGATTTTCTCGTGTTCTACAACCGGAACAACGGTTAATAAAGTGAGAACGTTATGCAGACGTGTACATAGGAGAAGAAACTTGCAGTGAGCTTCCCTCGAAAAATTCTCCTGGTGAGAGAGTAGCAGAAGAGAAACGAGAATGGTAAGTCATACAAAAAGTCTATGATTGTACATGAGAAAACTGGCCGTAGTCAAGAAAATGTTCTTTTTTCTTCTCAGTATTATATTAATGTCAGGGTTTTTTGTACAGTACTTAACAATCCACTGAAAAACAAGATTTTTTTTCTCCTTGATTGCACTGCTTTCCCTTTATTTTTTGCGTGTATTTAGTTTATCACTGCTCAATAAAAAATATTCCTTTTTTGATATCGTTCTTCTTCCGTCAACTAACTGCTGAGCTGCGGTTAGCGTTGAAAAGCCGCTTTTCGGTATTGTGGGCAGAGATGATTCCGGAGTAAGAAGGTATAGCTGGATGGCGGTGGTACTACTACGGCTACGATTTTTGATGGTGATGACGATAAAGAAATTCTTCCGCTTTTTCCGGGATATCGACGTGGTGTTGACGGTGATGCTGATGGCCAAACAAATTTGGCTTTGTTGATGATTATAAATGATGTATGTGGAACAAGTTGATGAACTTGGTTGTGTATTTCGGTTTGGTTTTATGTAGTAAGTAATAATAATAATGCAGTAGCAGCAGAAAAGAGAGAGAGCAGTTTGTTGCTGGTAAACAGTATTACAACGTATAGGGAACAAGCGGTGTGATTGTGTACAAATTTGTGAGAAAAAGGGGTAGAGAGAAAAAACTGGGAAAGACAACTGAGAAAAGCTCCTTTCTCTTTAGACGCCAACTGAGGACTAAAAAAGTCAAGCTTTCAGGTTTCACTAAACATTAGAGAGGCTCATAGAGGGGCGGGATTCCCATTGCATGGAAATGGAAAGGAACGTTACNTCATAGAGGGGCGGGATTCCCATTGCATGGAAATGGAAAGGAACGTTACGGGAAGCTCTCCTTCTCGAAATTCTGCTCCTCCGTATGTCCCGAATTCTCCCTTTTCAGTTGCTTATTGTGAATGTGTGTGTGCACGGCTCAGTTCATGTGTATTTTTTTCTCGGAGTGAGCGAGCTAGGTATGTGCACGGATGATTGTGTGTATATATGATGAGATGAGTCGGGAGCGGGAGCAACATCGTATCGCGAAAGTGGAGAAGAATAAACTAGGAACAAGTCACCCTTTCCCTGCGCTCTATCCACTGCTGCTGTTGCTGCTCTCACGGCTGTCTTTCCATTTTTACTCTTTCTCCCTCTACTGCTCCTCTCAACTCATCCTTCTACTTCCTTAGATTTTCGATTGTATATTACTTTTTTTGCCAGTCATAAGTATAATGGGAACGGTGATACAGAAAACTGTTTTAATAGCGAAGGCACACGTTTCAATGATAAGGTGCTACGGGATATTACCTTTACCGTGTACAGATATATGCGTGTGGAAAAAAAGGAAACCGTTTTTGGAAATGATATAAAGATTTTTCCTCCCTCCCTTCTCCTTTGCAGATGAATTCAATGTACGTTGTGATTTTAACAGTGAGCAGTGTGGTAGCAGTTAGGTTACTAAACTGATATGCTGTTGTTACCTTTACCTTTCTCTTCATTAAGGTGCTATCCAGAGATTTTGTTGCTTCGCTGATTTTCTCCCTCCTGCTAGTGTTCGTCTACACTGATCGCACACGTCATACTTACCTGGGTTGATGGTACGTAAATACCTCGGTGGGTCTCCTTCACCTTTCTTGGTCCTTTTCCTGTTAGTTCTCACCTCTGATGCCATATTGCATTCCAATTTTCACTGAAATATTAAAGGATAGACTTTATTCTCAGTATGCCCTGCATTGCCGGTAAAACTGTTGTACAAAAATTGTCATTCTAACGAAAGTTTTCAACTTTGACGTTGCCACCATAAGTTTACCATCCGCAAACAGTTACAGATTTCTTAATCTGCAGTTATGAATATGACAATTATTGACACTGAAGATGAAGTGCATGCAAATTTGTTTTGAAAGTTGTTTGTTTTCACTTGGCAAGAAGCAAAAATATTTGCATTACTGCTGCTATTCCAAAATGATTTGCTTATGATCAACGTTTGGAACGATGTGGGTAATATAAGACATGTGAAATTACGCATGTGGAAAATGAAAATCCAAGAAGGCTTAAATGGAAAAATACCTAAGTACATATAAGCTTCGGATATTCCGCAAGGATAAGAAGAATGATAGTGATAGCTGTTAGGAAATGTCAACATTGTTGCCATTTTCTGTAGTAGACATGCATATGCATTGCTTTGATCTTCGTATCGTGGAATTTGCAGTACATCCACTCTTAATCATTAACATGAAGATATGAAACCCACACCGAATATGAAACTGTACGTAGAAGAAGCTATGCGGAATTGACTCTAAATAAACTTTGGAAGCCTCTGCAACGTCTTTAAGTTATTACAAGAGGGTTTTTCATAATGTATAATAAACCATTTTCATTACAATCTTGATTTCATTATTTGGCACAATACCCAATGAAGTTGAAGTGGAAGGATCATAATTTTGTGTCTGCTTGGTTGTGCCATACATCACCTCTTGCCATCACTCTTATATCACAGAATCATTGGCGATGGACTCCATTAAGTCCAATCTACACACAGAGTGTACTGCGAACCGAGTTTCAATTCCGCTTCACCCGTTTCCGTTTTATTTCGTGGTTGATTCACGTGTACGTAGAATGAACGCTACAAGCCAAGGTAACATGTTCCAAGATCATAAATTGCCACTACTCCTCCCTCAGATATTGTAGTTTTCATGCAGCGTATCAACAGTCATCATCATCGTCATCGTATGGAACTCTTCTGCCTTCTTGTCTGATATCAGGATTTGTTATTTTTTGTGTGTGAATGAAATTCATGAAATAATATATGCAACTCTTCCAAATAAATATAACGGCTGTACTGCCACTAGAGTATATATTGATCATTCCTTCGCTCTTGTATGTCCTCATACATGCTCATTGAAAGACATTATGCACGATGATGATGCGACCTACCTCGTTGATTCATCCCGTTTCTCTCTTGGTAATGAGCCGTTTGTTCTCGTTAAACTTTCTTAGACTCCACTTTCATATATGGTATCATGTAATTGCGAAGCACATACAAAGTCTGAACAGCATCTAAACAAAATTGAATTTATGGTCGCAAAGAAAAGTGCTTCCCTCTTATTTTTTATGTTGAGGAAGAAAACACGGAGCTTAGCTTCCCTCATCCTGCTCTTAAAGTCAATGAGTCTATTATTTCCCCTACCAATGATCACTCAGGCGTCTCATTTGGCAATCGGGAGAAGATCGGCCTTTTTTAAAACTAGAAAGAGACCGTGTCAAATCAACCATGCAATGCTTGATACGTATGGCACTGATTGCTGATGCTGATTATATGGTTTCAAATACCTTTGCAAGGAGTCAAATAGAGTTCAGGATTTAATTAAGGTTTTCCATTGGTAAACAGAAAAAACGACAGACACAAATCTGCACGGGAACATTCCAATGAATACAAAAAAGGATAAGACATTAAAAGAATAGTAAACCTAAAAATTCTTGGAGTGGAATCAGTTTTAATTTCTGACTGAAAAACACGAATGTATTGGGTTAATTTGGACTAGAATCAAGAACTTCAGATAGTGTTACTGTTATTTGGCTGGATGAACCCCATTCTATTATTTTTGAGCGGAGAAGTAAAAGCGTGAGTGTAGCTTCATTAGAGGCTCATACAAAATCAACGCAAACACTGACTTTTTTGTTTTAACTTGTTGCTGGTTACTTGTGTGTGTGCATTTGCGTGCAGTTACTAGCCGAAATTGGATCCCATGTATGTGTCTGTATCTCTGCACTCACTTCTTTATAAATTATCTTTAATCCATTGTCATCAATGATTAGAAACTGCGACACATCTAAACGCTTCTCTATAAATTACGCCAACCCACTTTGCGCCAAAGTACACAAATCCTCTCATTCCAAATTTCTTTATACATTCTTTAGAACACAAGAATGCATTTCGTATTTCTTGCATGGCGGAGCTTGGGTCTTAGTCGCAACGGCACAAGCGTTATCAAGACGGTTGACGCTGTCTACTTTTAAGAAATATTAACATATCTGGACAGACAGTTTTAATTGTTATACCTACTATTTTCAGGAAGTATTCAGACATGTCTACATTTTCATTGGTATAATAATGGTTTGTATAATACTGTCCTGGTTGTCATTTTGCAATATAATTCTTAATGTATAAAGAAGCTATATTTAATTATGATGCCAGTCTATTTCTCAGTTTTCTGCATAAAACGCAAGCATATAGGTAGCTACTAGGCTTGAGCTTGGAATTTTGTTGAGCAAGGTGAATTCGTTTATCCTGCTCTGCTCAGATTGTTTTTATATCACTTTAAAATTTCGTGGCTCTTGCCAAGTTCCCACTTTTTTATTGAAAGGAAGTAATTAAGATCCTGTCACGTAAATGGAACTAGTAGCATTTTGAATTTCGGTTATGCACTGCATACCTATAAAAATTCGTTCGAAACGTGTTATTTATGCTCTGTCTCTCTCTACCTCCGTTTGTAAATTAGCTATGGACAACCACTACGAAACTGTACGGATGTCACTTTCTATTCCACTTTCATTCCTCCCTTCCATGCACAGTGTTACCAGCCGCCAGAGCAGTCATGTAGATATGTCTCTTACAACGCAGTGCGTACCTATTTACTTGAGAATGTACCCCAGGTCTGACAGTCACTCTTCAGCTACGTAGAAAGAGATTAATCCTTCAGAATCTTTTAGCAAAAAGTAGTAAATATTTTATAAGAAGATGCATAAATACAGACTGGTTCAGCCAGCTTTCCCGTATGCTGCCAGCAATAAGTGTAATCCGAAATTAGGTGGACTCCGAAATACCAATCTATGACTCATTACATAATAGACTTGAGTACAGGAGACAAAACGCTCTTGTGCTGTGAACACAACATGAGTAGTTATTGTACGGATTTACTCAAAGCCCTAAACCCAGTCGCATGAAGCACTAAAAGTGGTCTTAGTTAATGACTATGCAAACAAAAACAACAAAATAACACCTAGATCAAATATTCCCAATAGAAAGTTCTATGAATTCATCCCTCTAGTGCTGTAGCTGTACGTATGACAAAACAACGGTCTTTATATGCTTTTGTTTTGAGTTAAGCTAGGTAGGGACATATATTATAGATGACATAAAAACACAATGCAGTTGAGCAATCTTGTTTGAAAATAAAATAAAAAGACTTCAATATCTGAATACACATTTTTGGCAGCTGTGCATAAACCCATGGAAGAAGGATTGCTCTCTCCGTTTTTCAAATGCCTTTTACAAGCTCGCTTGATTTGCCAAATTTTAAGGGAAAGGAAGGGAATAGTGAATACTACTTAACCTGTATCAAAATTGTGAGCAAAAAGACAATAGACAAGATTATATGAAGGTCAAGTCACTGCATGTGTTTGTCTTTAAAAAAACAAAAATTTCCTTTGTTTTCCATTCGAGCAATTTTAAAGTGATAGATGTAAGCGTACGTGTACATTACTAAATGCATTAGTTGTTTTGACTGGTTTATATGTCTTTGGAGCGCAATAAAGGAACTTATTCTCAGTTGCGATTCACGAACTACGTGTCTCGGAAGGAAAATCTTTTATATTAAACTGATTGCTGTGCCGTTCTAGAAAAGAATAAAGTAATAAATCAGTTGTATGGCACCAGGCGAATCTGTCAACTTCTGTGACTTGGAAGTTTTCTAATCCTTTTCCGTCACTTTAAAGTTTTGCAGAAATGCTCAGCGACCATGAAAAGGGAGTTTCTCTGAGATAATATTTTGCAAGTTTTGCATGGTATTTATCAAAATATTAGTTTAAACAGTAATTAACCATAATCAAACCCAAACTTGTAGTTAGTAAACAACAGCAAGATCGAATTAATATAAATGGAAATATTTTAATTGAATAAGAGAGATAGTGAACTAGGGAAAACAGTAAAATTTATTTATTATTCAAACAAAAGATTAAATTGAATCGCAATTCCGTTGACACTAATGTAAGACAGCTCACTGAAGAAGATAAAGAGAACATTTTGGTTCGTAAAATCTTACACATCATCAAGATATCATCTTCTTGTTCCCCAAAGGAAATACCATAACGAATCCTTCTCTCATTTATCCTATAATTCCATTTCATTAAAAGTTCCTTTTAATGTTTCTACCCTATTCCTTTATGTCTGAAAACTACTGCGATAAAAAATCGGAACAGGAAAGAATTGAGGAGATTTTTCTTCTTTTGTATATCGACGTAATCTCACCCAATATTTTTAGCTCTTTTCTAATGCCCGTGCCTGTATTATATCATCGGGCTCGACAGCACCATTATCACCAGTGCATTTTTGGAGCGTAAGCGAGAAGAGAAGGGGGAATTAACTGGCAAAATATTAGGGTCCTAGCCCTATAAGAGACCAATGTTATTACGTTGTTTCTAAAAATGGCATCATATTGTTTCCACGAATAAACGTGGTGGTAACTATCCCAAAACTGGTCGGAATCAAGAGAGACAAGAAGGACGAAGAAATATTTTACAAAATTGTTTTACTAGATACTATTTCAGAAATTTTTAGTGAAAGCTTGAAACGGCTTTAGCTTTGCTGCGTAGAATTTTCTATAAATGTTTAGAAACTGCACTCGCGGAGGCAAAAGGTTTCAAATTGTCTTTATTCTCTTCTCCCGCATGGTTGTAGTTATTTCTCTAGAATATTCTCTTTTGAGGCTGACATGTATATGGCGACGACTT
>JAHZND010004473.1:0-11139 GCA_027744115.1 Acrocyrtus sp. NNG-2020 | reverse complement strand
GTAAACAGAAACTGAAAGTGATGTTTTTTTGTTGCTGGACCAGAGCTTACGATTAGAGCACCTTACTTCGCATTTCTGTACTTTTTGTTCCGTGCGTAGGATGCAAATGACTCGCGGATGGAATTTAATTTAATTTTTCAGAGCTGTCCTAATAAATAAAGTGGCAAAGTCATTCATAATCTTCTTCAAAAAATGCTCCCTACTTTATAACACCCCAAGACATATACATGGCTCATAAAATTATGCAAAAATTTTTCATACATTTTACACCGTTTTTTAAGACTTTTGTTCATGTTTGGAATTAGGATATAACTTCATCTTCTTGTTCTGTTTTTACAATTCGCCTTTTCAAAATAGCACAAGATCTCAGATAATTTATATTTTCATCCAAGTTGCAGACAATAAAAGTAGAAATTACTACAAAAATACCTACGCATACATAAATGTGAAAGTTGTATAGTGGTTTGTCGTTTACGAGAGGAGATTTTTTTCATGAGGTCAGGACTCACGACTTTTTATATGTAATGCAAAATAACTAGATCACTTTTTTTTCTTTTTTGCCAATTTTTATATATTTTACAAAAGCATCTTTTTCCACAGATTTTTGTATTGAATTGTAGCCAAAATGTGCATGACCTACACTTTGATATTAGAAGCACAGCATAATGATCGCGAAGAAGGAATGCTGAAGAATGAATGGCTGAGCTTGAACGCAATAAAAATACAAGATAATAAACTCAAACTCATCATATCATTTTATGGAACCAGTTGCAATCACATCTGTTTTTCCTTTTCTTTCTTTTCGTGCAAAAATTCGAGCAGACGTCTTCACCACCACTGGTCTCTTGCTCCTGTGAACTTCCACCGTTCCAACATTTCAAACTCTCATTCTCAAGTCATGCATTACACTAAACGACTGACTACAAGAGACACGAGAGGGAGAAAAGAAAAAAAAAGTTTGAAAATGATTTCATGAGCAAATGGCATCATCATGAGTTCTTCGGAGACAAAAATCATGCCAAAAAAATTTTTACCACCACACCACCTTCCTAATCAAGATGATCATCGACATAGACATTATGGGATGACTGACTGTGACTACCTACACGAATTTACGCGGTAATGGGTAAACAAAGTATCAAAACGATGAATAAACAGACAAAATAGCCTTTTCTATTAGAGAGCTCGTTTAAAAAAGACTTTTTCTCAGTTCATACTTATTTTCCCTGCTTACAATTTTTACCAATATACCCAGACGTTTTTTAGTGGGTGCCTACTTGCCTACCATGAAATTGATTCCGAATATTGCTTGGAATTTTCGCTTTTGCAGAGCTCGTCCTCATATTTTCCATCTGGCACTTTTGTGTCATCTACCCCAGCGGGAAAGAACATTGACATAAATACTGTTGCTTATTTAGCCATGCTATCTATCAACTCTAGATTTCCCATTTTTCGTGATCACCATATTAAAGAGTTAAAACTGAAATAAAAAGTGTGGCTGGCTGAATTGTACTTAAACAGGAGCATCTGAACACGAGTGGCAGCACACGGAGCGATAATACTTGTATCGGCAGAGTCGGGCCTGGACTACTAGAGCGCAGTTTCTGTACTCATCCATGCATTCAAATTCTGCATAAAAAGAAGACTTAAATTAAATTAAAATATCAAATGGAAAGTATTCACGCAAAAAATTGCCAAATGAAGAGATTTTTTTTGTACCATCAGCTTCCTCAGTTAGGGGAGATATCGGTTGAACCAGTGAGGAGTAGTCGGGTTCAGATGGTTTCACGTGTGGAAGTTGCGTTCATACCCGGCTCGACTTTCCCCGTTGGCTCATCCTTCACGATTTCGTTTCTGTCACTGGCGTTGAGTGGATCTGGAGCTGGTGTTGTACTTGAAATGGCAGGAATGAGCGTACACTTGTGCTCATTGCAGCTTCGCTTTTCAATCGGCCTGTCTTCATCAGAACAGCGAGAAGAGCTTTGCGTCCAGTTTCCTGCCCGACAGCTTACACTGCGTTTCTGTATTCCCCCACCGCAGAGCGCAGAGCACTCACCCCATTCTGTGGTAAACCATCTGGGCAGACAAGCTCTGTTGCTTTCGCATGCTTCCTTTTCAGCTGGTTTTGTTTCGCCACGGCAATATCCATCTTTGGATGTGATTTTGAAACGGCCACGAGTAAAGAGCACACAAAGGACTTGCCGTGTTCGAATGCCACTTCCACATGACGAAGAGCACTTGAATAATCAAACAATGTACTGCGTTATTGTGTCATATTCCGCAAGTAAAAATGTAACATTCCATAATATGCAAAGCAAAAGAATTTGAGAGAGTCTCACTTTGCCCCAGCTTCCTGTAAACCACACGGGATCCACACAACCTCTATCGCTGAAGCATTCCCTTTCCTCTTGCGGTTTTTGACTTTCGTCACAATAGAATTCCAGCGGTCCGTCAGCCTCTTTCTCCTCACTTTGGCTAGAGGATTCTGTACCACTCAATACCAGCGCATGGCCACCAACGCTTTCATTGAGAGCCCTCCGGAATCGCATGTCACTTTCGCCGCTACTTTCCTCAATGAGATTAGTCGCCAACTCCAGCTCAGATGCTAATTCTATACTTCCGTTATTATAATGTTGGTGGTGATTATGATGATGATGATGATGCTCATAAGTGTAATATTTATCAGCACTCTTTTGGACCGAGTTAGTTTCATTTTGGTGGTGCGTCTGAGGGTGAAGTCCAGTACAGACTACATGTCTAGTCTGAATGCCACTGCCACACCTTTGGGAGCACTCTGGAGACCATTCGGAAACAAACCAGGAGACGCCCACACAAGGACCCATGTTACAAGGAGTGAGCTCGCCAGGCTTTTCCGCTTGATCGCACTCTTCCAGCGAGAGCTGGTCCCCAGCGGATCCAACACAAGTTACGGTTCGCTTCCTTATTCCGTTTCCACAGTTGGTAGAGCACTACGGTATAACCCACCGGAGAAAAAAAGTTGGACATATTTTTTAGACAGCTCCAACTCCAACTCGATAACAATTTTTTTTTCTCCTGAAGTTCAAAGTAAAACTATAAATTACGTCGTACCTGGCTCCACTCTGAAGTATTCCATCGATTACAAGGCTTCAGCGCACATGAAACTTTCGCCTCAGGCTTTTGTTGGAGACAAGCTCCTTCTGCAACTCGCATTGTCAACGTAGGAGAAACTCGCTGCTGGCAGTGGACAGATCTACTCCTCTGGCCTAGTCCACACTCCCCAGCGCAAGTTGACCAGTTTCCTATTACCCATCTTCAACACAATGAACATAAATCATTCAGTTACATAGCCACTCTTTTTGCATTCCTTCTGTAACTGTTTACAACTACTCTACGCATACAAAGAGTCCTTTTTAAAGTATAATAGAAAACAAATCACACATCCTGTAATCTAACACGGTCAACTCAAAACCGGACACCGTGCGTAAGTACACGCAAAACATTTCAGCAAAAATGCATTTTTTTAAATGTTGTTTGGAATGGAGTATCGGTTTACCCACTTTTTTAAGATTTGAGTCACCTTCCTCATCCTCATCGCATAACACATAATAATTTTTTTATCCTCTGAGTTACGCACATTTTGAACCCGTTTCTCCACCTCGACTAAAACTGCACTCCCCAATGTAATTATCATAATTCATATTCAATAAGTAGCCATCACATTATAATTTTTATTTTGAAATGGGATGGAATGAAAAAAAAACTGCTTTTTGCATTTAAAATTCTTGAGTTTTGTACTCCTCAGCTGCTGGTGAAATTGCAGGAAATTGATTTGCTTTGTTCCTTGTCATACCCTGACATTTATTCATTTCATCGTTTTCGCCGCTCTCCACTACTCTTTTATGCCTTGCAATTTAGTGGTTAGGACAAGGAAAATTTGCATAAAAAAGAAGTGGCCAATTCTTCTCATTTATTGTATTTACTTACTCAGCAGGACAGGGTTTCAAATTGCACCGAATGATTTGAACGGGAGGCTTCTCTTCGAGGGAGCAGCGCCGGTCGGAAACTGCATTTCCTGTGCTGCCCCGAACACACCGGACTATTGACCTTTGCATTCCTTCAGCAAACAAAAACAGCAAAATCTAATAACTTTTTATTTAATTTTTTAATAGGTTAATAAATTATTTTTTATGAGGATGCTCCTGTCGCTTTAACCTCCACCACAAGGCTCAGAGCAGTCCGTGTATCCTGTCGTTTCCCAATAAAATTTTTTATCCATCGACATTGCAAAGGCGGCAGGAGAGGTACTACCGCTTCCACCACTAACCGGAACCGAATGTTTACTGGCAGCTGGGCCAGTCCCACCAGCACCGTAGTTTCGTCGCCTTAAGTGGCGATGGTGATGATGATTAGTGTGGTGGTAGGGACCGCTCGGAGGAGGATTGTTGTTGGCACCGTTGTTGTGGCTGTGAGTGTACGCTGATGATGAAGAGGACGGGTCTCCAGCAGCGGGATACAACTCTGGAGAGTGTCCACTACTACTAGCACCCACCAAATTTGTGTTTTTTACTGGAAAAGTTGATACAGAATTGTACAAGTTGAGAATCGGCTGGGGAAGCTGCTGGAGTGATGAAGACGATAAGGAAATGTCTGCTGGAGAAATGTATGAAGCCGTTCTTGATGTTGCTGCTAATGGTTGGCGGGGGTGGTGGTGTGAGTAGTAGTTTCCTCCAGTGCGTGCTAAACTCGTCCTGAGAAGGGGATCCTGCACTAGAGGAACTAAAGGTGAAACTGGAGATTCCCTCCAGGAAGAAGAGGGCAACATGTACTCATACTTTATTCCGGGATTTGGCTGCTGGTAGAGCACAACCAAATCCAACTGCTCTTCTAGTGGACCACCGCGTGTTACAACGGACTCTAGTGATTTGAGATCTTGCCTCTTGTAAATAACCTTTGTGCCTGGGAAGCCTTCATACTCTCCAGATTGGGAGAGGCGCCACTCTCCGTTAAAGATATACGAGCCATCTTTTTTCCTCAGCGCTGAATTGTTTATGAAACGTTTAAAACAAATTGTTTTATTCAAAAATTTTGCATATAGCGAATCCAGGAAATTTATGCGCGTATGACGTAATGTACCTAGATGATTAGGTGATTGCCTGATTTCTGTAATGTTGAGATTGCAAGCGCCCCGAGGAATATGAGCCACCACGTTGTAGCCCACAGTGAGCTTTATCGAGAAAAAGAAAAGTAACATTTCAAAAATATTTTATGCTCTTTTGGCGGAGCTCTGATCGACATAATCATCTCAATAGCAATTTGGCATACGAGGTGGGAGGTGTAATAGTCTGGCATGAAGATTTACTTTATGTACACAAAAAGTCATACCTGTGGCCTTGTAAATATACCGGCGACGACACGACACGAAGAGTTATCACCTCTCCTGCAACTGCTACACAGATCAGGGGAAGGAAGCGGAATTGGATTGGCATTGGCGCTGGGGGGATTATGAGCACTCAATCGGTTGTATCTTTCCCGTCAGGAAGATCCACTTGAAAAATAAAGAAAAAGATAAAAATCACTTTTTCCTTCGTGCAAGCAAACACTCCGACAATAAAATGCTGTTGCGAACGCCTACACGATGCGCTTTTACTTTTTTTTCGCTTGTTTGCGTTCCGTATCAGATCTCTGAAATCTATAAGGAATGCAGAATGCACTTAAAAAACTTAGAGTATAATTATTTCCGAGGAGAGGGAATTGAGGTATCGAGTAGAAAGCGTGCAGTTAAGGTGTGAAGCTTATCAGCTCACTCTAATCTACATCTGTGTTCTACTTAAACCGTCTACCACATAAAATACACAATAAACTATGGGTGGACAAGTGGGTGCTTTTTTTCCTTTGTGTAAAACAAGAGTTGCGGCGGGTGTGAGTGTGAGTGCGACCTTTCACAAAGGGAAACATAAATTGTGCGCAAAAAGCCCACAGAAACAGATTTCTGGTAAAGATAAAATCACGTTTTGGATCACATCATCGCGTTTTCTATTGTACTTAAGTGCTTTCCTTCGCAATAAAGCAACTTCTTTAAAAACATCCGATTATTGGTTTGTTGGCTTTAGCTAAATACTTTTTTTTGAGTGAAGTGTTAGTGCTAGGCCGCAGGTGTTTCTTCGTCTTTTTGCTGAGCAAACTAACAAAAAATTGCAAATTTGTGAAATCATCTTCACCAGTTGACTTGCGACGCGACAAGTCTCCACTCACTCTGGCATTTTTATTTTGACAGGACAACTAAAGCAGCAGCTTTCAGCCTATTTAAGGAATATTTCTTTCCGTCATCATCTGAAAATTTGTCCAAGTATGGAATGATTAGACTCAGGATGAGCAGCTAACAAACTCTGGAAAAGGAAAATCGATGTAAATTGCCGTATTGTTCTTGAAACAATAATAATAATTGGGTGCTTGTTAGTTTTGACTCAACGAAGAAGAAAAAAAACATTTGCAGAAGTTAGTCAAACCTTTCACTTTTTCAAATTGGGTTATTTGTTTCGTCCGGGAAAGGATAGGAAAAGTGTGAGTGATTGAGGTGTCATCCTGAACTGTCATAATCTACTTATCCCCCATCATTCCATCTATCATAACAGGCATAAATGTCTCGTCTAAATTTCCTTTACACTCAAAACACCCACCCTGGGTTAAAGATCAGAGCGTTTTATTTACGTCTCCGCCAAGCACTTGATCCCATTTTTAAACTTTTCACGTTTAAATTCAAGTTTCTTTGAAAAATTTGTCAGAAACTAGTACAGTAAAAAGATATATTCTCGAGAGTATTAACCGTGGATAATAAAATGCAAATTTAACTTATCTAGATCACACTATCGACCAAAGTGTCGTCATTTTTCAATTGGGCGTAAAAGATAAGATAAAGTTACATCTTATTTCTAGCTCTAAGCTCGGCACGCGTATTTCCTTCGGAAGAACTGTTGTGGGGAACTCGCTTTGCCTACTTTAAAATAATACTTTTTTTGCACTTTTTCTCATAAATTGTTATACCCAACTTCCTTCAAATAGCAAAGCCAAGTTTGTCAACCCTTTCTTGCCCTATTGCGCGCTTGAAGCATGGCGCATTGAAGAAATAAAAGGGCTGTTATTATTTGAAATTTTCATACCAGCCCACAAACTCCAACTTCATCATTACTCCACTCTATGAGCGAAAATTTGTCTTTTCGCACGAATGAATACTTACTTTCTCGTACACGAACTTTTTTTTGGAGAACTGTCAAAGCAGTTTCTTCGTCTGTGTGTTTCCAAAAAAAACCTTCCCCGAAACTTACATTCGCAAGATATATTTTTTGCATGCCCTTCTTTGCCAACTCATTGTGAATTACAAGAGGAGAAAAATAAATAACAGATATTTGTAAATAGCGTGTCCACACTATCTCCATCATAAATTAGGATAATATGGTAGTTGTCCCTGTAATACGATGTCATGCTAAAATCCGCACATTTAAAGTTCATCGCAGTTTTTATTCACAACAAGCCATTCATACATACTATTTGCTGATTCCCGTGAATGCCCAATAAGCTGTCGGGATAAATCATCAGAAATTAGCATGCGCATTATTCCGAATGTGAAAATATAATGCACACAAATCAAGGCATAATGGGAGGAAGAAAAGACTCACTTTGACTCAAAGAAAAAAAAGTAGCGTTTTCCCCACGTATTTGTCAACCAACTTTTTTCTTTAAAAATTTTTTTAAAGGGCATGAGTGCTGCGAGTGTAGCAGTCGGCACAGAAAAAAAAAGTTGATTTTGACGCAAACAAATATTTAAATTTATCAATGCAAACACAAGCCCGCTGTTTTTCAGCACGGCAGCCAGCTTTTATAACTCCTTCTGGGAAGGAACGAGCAAGGGACAAAAGCGATGATGAGGATTATAAAAGCGGTAAAAAAGGATAGTGGTTGTGGCGTAATTCAAGTTCCTTGTAAAACTGTACCCACTTCCTCATTTTGTATCTCTTTTTTGCATAAGTTAGCAATTACAGATGTTTAGAGGCAGTATTGAGTATTGAGTGGAGGTCGATTTTGACTTTTCACTATTGGTAAAGCTATATGAGCTGGGACTTGCGAGGGAAGGAAGTTTCGGAATGATGGTCTTGATGAGGATGGCGAAGATGATGATGATGATGACGATGATGCGTACGGATGGATGGATTTTCGCCGTCGTCCTCATAAAACTGTCATCCCTTTCGCAAAATGCTGGCTAATGAGCCAATGTCAAAGTGGTTTCTCCCATTTCCCTCCTTATCGCTTGCCAATGTAATTTACAAAGTGAACTGAAAGTGTTTTCTTCTTCCTTCCCTCCTCTTCCTCTCTCCTTAAAAACGGGGAGCTCAGAGCGAAACGCTAACAGACAAATCTATCGGCTTTATTGACGAAAAAAAAAATGTACAGCCGAAGGTAAAGCAGCACTAAAAACGCAGCTCATACAGCAGAGCACATTGCCCAAAAAACCTTTTGATAGTTTTTAATTCGCGAGAGCATACATACAAGAATTTCCTTATTTCAGTTTTGCCTACCAAAAACGAAAAATCCATCAGCATGAAGACATCTCATAAATACGCTACAGATTACGCAATCCCGATATGATCCAATATGCATAAAAGTGTAGTAGAACAGAGATAGCGTTTAGAAATTACAGCCATTCCCATCCGCAAAAAATGAGAGACAAAAAAAGTGACTTACGAAAATTAAATGCGTGAGGAAAGTGAGCAGAACAGATATCCGCTGGTTCATCTTCAACATTGCCGTCATTGATGGGAAGAGGTCGTGCATCATACTAATTCCTTAGAGGATGATCATGATGACATTCCATGATATTATCGCTATTACGACTCCAACCAAAACACCTCCCTAAGAAATTCCTTCCGTGGAGAGTTCCTCTTCCTATTAAAGGCGCTTGTACACACACAACTTTAAAATGGAACGAACTATCACTATATTACACTCCACTTCCTTTTTGCACAGAGTCCTGGCTTTAAAGCAGGAAACAAACTTCTTTTTTTAAAAAAAAACCTTTTTTTTGCGTCTGAAATTATTACAAGAGATAAATTAAATCTGTGGCACACCAACACTGACACTTCAACAGTTCCTTTTGTGGAAATCGCTGAAGGATTTATGTATTGTTGATGAGAGTACAAAATGTGCACAGAGCTGGGAACAGAAAACGAAGATAAGTGAATTTTTTTTTCAACGGTGAGTTTCAAACTTTTGATGCGTTTTTTACTGCTACTTGCCCCCACAATAGCACCAGTAGCGAGGATATATGGTCAACACTAATTAGCAATAAACAGCGCCGTATTTGAAACACGAAGAGACATTATCACCTTGTTTCAGCTTCTGCGTGAGATAACAATCTTTAATGACAGTGGTACTGGCCAAGTTCGATAGAATTTTTAGGCAGTTTACAAAAAGTGGGAAAACTTGACTGCTCAAAGTTTTTATTACTTAATTAGGCAAGAGGTGTAGCTCCCTGAAAATTTTTGTACTTTCTTTGCAGAATGAATATTGAGTAAAACCGAAAACTTATTTTTATGGGGTATTGGGGCACTATGAGACAACAATTATTTTAAGTACTTTTCATTAGACTGTTTAACTAAAATAAAGTTCACTATTATAATTATAGGGAATGGAATTATATTTTTGTAAATAATTATTGAACAATTGTATTTGCACTTTATAAATTGACACGTTGCGTTTGGCCGTTTTGCTCCTTTTAAAAAAATGGGCTCGCTGGTGCATGCACTCTACTCAAATGGCAACTGCCAAACCTGGTCTTCCAGTAGTCTCCTCTTCCCTTTTGCGCAAAATGTAGTCAAAATATCATTTTACAACAGCTTATGTCCTCCTCAGTCTCACGCGGATGCTTCCTAGCTACTTTTTTTGCTCAGCAGCTTACGCCAAGCACCAAAAAATGGTGAAGAGATGATGAGCCGAGGTGCATTGGATGTTGATATAGTTGATGCGAATGGTTGAGCTGTGCGATCCTGTTGAAGTGAGAGCACGTTTCATAAAAAAATAGTGATTCGCATTTGCAAAGCTACACACAGTAATACCTAATCTCCCATACGCACCCTTTAACATTTAACCAAAAATTGCTTCCTTTTGCTAATATCTGCCACCATTCTTTTCCTCTCAGGCCAATCAAATTTATATTCACGCTCTTTCCCCAAAATCCAAAAAATCCTAATGCTGAGCACGCTAGCCCGAGAACAGAAGGGGTATTCTTGTAAAATGTTGAAAATCAGAGTTGAAAGAACAAGCGCTTTCTCCTCGGGCAATGGAATATTGACGTGTTTGCGAGCACATTATTTCTTTGATTGATGTTTAGTGCTGATTTTCATGGAATGATGAATGCAGATGCATTACGCACTTACAAAACGCCAGCTTATTCCATCAACAACGGAGACAGATCAGAGAAGTGATGCGATAGTGATGGCGAGGAGAAGGCCGTCAATTTTTTTTGCTATTGAACTTGTCTAGCGGTTTTCCCTCTTCTAGCTGTGCAGTCTAGGTATAAATGGAGGTAGGTGCAAGGGTTGAGTGTGAAGCGTGATTCCGCATGACGAGCCGTCTGATTTCTTGAGCAATTCATTGCGATAATGATGAGGAGAGGAGCGAGTGAATTCATTTGGCATCATTACAAATCTTCCTCCGTTTTACTATAAATATTAAAATAATGCGAAACATAATTGGATTTCCCTCGAAGATGATGTATTTTATTGACGAGTGTGATAATGAATATTATTAAAAATGCTTGGCTGCGATGGCTGATGGTGGAGATGGGTTTTTGGTGTTGGTGCACGAGTGCACAAGAACAGGAGCTTCCAAGAGTGCGTATTACTGTATACCTACGCTTTTTCTGATATTCAATGTAAATTAGTGTCTGGAAAGTGCAATGGACTTGACGATGCAATTCACTCTGTGGGATTTGGCAGTGGTGTGGGATCTGATTATATTCAATTTTATCGGTAATTTAAATTCATGCAGTTTTTGGTGAGGCTCCAAGCGTAAAAATAGCATATTAGCAAGAAACGTCTGAAATCACTACATTATCATGCAACTTGCGTACATGCGTACTACAGGAAAACTACAGGAATTTATTTG
>JAHZND010004472.1:0-18694 GCA_027744115.1 Acrocyrtus sp. NNG-2020 | reverse complement strand
TTTTCAATTTGCCTACATTAAAGATTAAGCTGGGGAGCATACAAAATATTCAAATGTATTTAAATCCAAGTTGTGGCTGAAACTTTAAAGTATTCTTTTGTGCCACTGTAACGTTTCATTGGAGCAACTAACCACAATAAAAGCTGCAGATAATAGTTATAGTTCATATAAAATGAAAATACGTAATTTAATTATTTGTACAAAATGTTAAAGTAGAAATTATTATAACTTGTCCTGCGTTTCCTTTGTTTCAGTTGGAGGTGCACAGAAACAAGCGGAAGTTGCAAATTGAATCCATGGTTGACAAAATTATCGAGGGAAAGAGACGGAAAGGAAGAGGTCTTGTTCCAGATCGTGACACAGTTATTCAAGAAGAAATGCAGAAGGTAGAGTTACCGTTTGAGACCAGTCAAATTGACTTAAGTAAGTAACTCTGACTTTGCTGCCGCTGGCTGTTAATTGTTTAGTTAAAGTTCTTTAATTTCAACTCTTCAACTGTTCAATCAATCAACTAGACTTGATTTATCATATAAGTACTCCCTTAAATTTTTTTTACTTTTTGTAGGAGATCCATGGATTAGAGATTGTGATCATATTCCATGTGATGTTCCTCTCCCTGATTGTCCTTTGGACAGACTACGATTTCGAGTATTTGAAGACTTTCATCTGAAGCGGAAATACTTTATTACACCAGGTTTAAAATTTGGTGGGGATTTCCTGGCTTATCCTGAAGATCCACTGAAAACTCATTCAGAGTTCATCATACTGTGTCATGATAACACAAGAGGGGCTATGCCTCCATACATCAAGTCATTAATTCGCCTAGCGAACACAGTGAAGAAAGTATTAATAGTTGCTACTTTTGATGAGAATTACGATAAAGTTAAGTATAGAGTGATGAATTCACGAAGTGCAATCCTGAGTAATGGCATATAGTATACATCAACTGCTAGCAAAAATAAAAATCCGTCGTCAGCACATCCAGAAGTCGGCAGGAAGCGGTGAAAACCAACAAACTACTTTTTCACATTAGTTATGATATAATTAATTACTATGTATTATGTTATGTTATTGTTATACTATGCAGTCACGTTTCGACCCTATGATTTAGTTGTACATAGATCAAAAAGTTTGTTTTGGAAGTTTTTAGAAAGTGACTGACACTAACTCGACTTTTTTCTAGAACTAAAGATGCTATGATCATGATCATGCTATGATGGATGTTAGTGTTTTAAGATAGCATCTATTCCTTTTTATATTGTCGACGAAAGCTAGTTTTTTAGTTATCTGACTTAATCTTTGTTTTGTACACTGTGCATGAATGAATTACGAGAAATTATGAAAATAATTGTAACGCGGAGCGTAATAATAAAAATGGAATTTACGAAATTTATTTTTCAAAAGCCTTTGAACGTGTACTTAAAAGTCATTAATAACAATATTACACCATGCGTCTGAGGAGCTCATTTATCTTATCTTCACGATTTCCAAAGTCTCCTCCTTCAACATAGTGGTTGGTCTTCTTTCTCCACCCACCAGTTGGAGTGTTTAGCTATTGAAAATTAAACACAGTCAAGATTGCATTACATTACATAGTACTAATTACATTACATAGTACTAACCAGAGATATTCCAACATATGAATTTATCAAATAAAATCATAATATTTACCAAATCAAAATAAATTTTGATTTGATTTAAAAAAAGACATACCTTGAAGGGCCAAAGGAAGTTGGAGGCGTATTTGAAGTTGTTACCAACTGTAAAAAGTTCGTGCACAAGGTCTTCTGCACAAATGATGTCCTTCCTTCCCAAAACTTTTTCGATCACAGCATTAGATGTGATGGGAGTACGTCTGTGATCAACCTTAACAAATCCTCTCTTGTATATCAATTCCCTGACGCTCTTCAAGTTGGGATAACCCCAGGTGATGTATGGCTCACAAATACGAAGCATGTTAAGGGTGGCCTGATTACAGAACACAAAACAATGTAAATGTATTGTCAAAATCATACTTTTCGAAAGATTGGTTCCCTACACTAAACTATACACCTTTCTGGTATTGCTGAATGCAGGCAAATAATATTTGCCAAATATTCTTTGCTACACGCAAAAGAAAGCTACAAAATGATATTTTTTACTTTGCTTACCTTGTTAAGCTTGATGAAAACTCCATTGTTGATCTGTCGAAGACGGAACAACTGAAGGGCCTTACGTACCTTAGGATGAACCTGATTGATACTGAAATTGAATAATAAGAAATGAAGTTGAATATTATTGGAATGAAAATAATGGAATAGTAATAAAAATAGAATAGTAATTATTAGTTGAATAGTCTTTATAGAGCCAAGTTGACATTAAAAGGAGTACTCACCCTCTAATTCGGATAACGAACGCCAATTTCGCCTCAGCAGGAACATAGTAGTTGCCCTTGTTCCTGGCTTGGCGAGCAAGACGAATTTCATCGCGTTCCTTTGACCTGTACTCCTTAACGTACTGCTCGGCCCTCTTGAAGATCTTGACTCGGGTGTTCCTTGCAAGTCTCTTTTGCTGTAAAGTACAAATAACAAATAGTTGCAATGGATCAATTAAACAAAAAGTCAAAATTCAAAACTTTCATCAAGCAACTGTCCAAGAAAACACAAATCCTCGTCCTTTCCTCTACATTGTTAAACTTCACACACATCCAGCATCCAAGAACATTCACAAAAATAGAAACTATATCTGCTATAAATTACATCATTTAGCCATATATTCATTAATTACCTTAATAGCCTGCTTCAGCTTTAATTGCTGAGAAACCTCATGCTTCTTCCTTCTCTTCAAAATTGACTCAGGGACCGCAGGCAATTTCTTGCCGGTTGGTTTAGGTCCCTTAGCGGCTGCAGCCTTTTTACTATAGATAATAAATAAAATTAGCTGAAGCTGCATTAAACAATTCCAATTCCACCACACTCTCAAGCACACATTTGTTAGCACAAATTAATTTCCAACTTCCAAACTCACCTGTCCACCATTTTTAATTAGTGTTTTCAGAAATACTCCAATTATTTCCAGTCGGTATCGACACTATCCTCAACCCACAACAACTACTGGGCAACGCAATGGGAAAGACAACCAGGCTTTGCTGCCTTGCTTTGCACGTTCTTCACATAATCAAATCCATTTGCCAAGAGTGCCTTGCTGCTCTCTCACTGTCAGCGGCAATATCAAACCAGAGGGGTGATGGGAGACTACCGCTCCCATATATTCTCTCATAAGAGCAGAGGCAAGCAAAGTCAGTCGAGTTGGCTGATGGCTGATTTTAGGTGCACTGTTGCTGCTGCTATGCTGCTTGGGAATGGAGACGAAGTCTTTGTTGCGAAAAATGCTTTTTGAGTTTGTATGCTTTTGTTTCATACAGCAAGCTGCCGTGGTATGCTAGTCCAACTTGGCCCCAAATTTCCAATTTCCAACCTTTCAAGAGGTTTGTAAAAACTCTTGTGGTAAATGTATTTTTGACAGTAGGGAAGTGAAAGTGAAAATGAAAGTTTTGCATAGTTTCAGTTTAAATGATTTATTATGTTTTATAATAGGACTCATTCTCAAAGCTCAGCTGTATCACTGTACATTAGAGGTAATACAATTAAGTGTACAAATCTAGTACAACTAGAATAATAGAGTCTTTCAGGAATCATCATATTTCTATGATTTATTATTTTGTACCGTTATCCTAGCAAACATGATTGATTCCATACAACTGCCATTGTGGAGTACGTGCAATTGAGCGGAATTTATAGATTCCTTATACATTGTATAACTGGCACTGGCACATTAGAAAATTACTCAACACAATTCAACACACTAACGACAGGATGTAGATAGGTATGTAATCCTATTATGATCATTTTATTACGTACCTACTTTTACTCGCAAATGCATAGTGCTTGTTGTCGCTCTATTCATATGGCATCATTGCTCCTTCCCACTGTTACTTTTTTCAGGGGATGTGCTATTTGCAACATTTCTCATACCCACAAAACAGTTTATATAAGTTTCTTATCAATAACAATCATTGCAGAAACAGAAACAGGGAACAGTGCTGAGTAGTCTTATCTTCCCGAATTTCCATCTGCTCCTGTCCCTCTAGCTGACTTTATGAAGGAGGTTCCGTTTATTCAGCCTTCTGCCTACGTCAGTTTCATACACTGTTCGTTGCAGAACTGCGAAATCAAAATTGTGCCGAGTTCACAAACTCTCCGAAACTACTAAAAATAGAAATTGGCTTGCTGGCATCAAGTTCGTGTAGTTCATAATCTTAAGTGATATCTTAAAACGAAGGAGTTCTCAAGTTTTTTCTACATTTTCTAACTCTGACTGACTCAATGTGTCACGGGAAAGCTTGGGAGTGCTCATTCTGCTCATTAGTCGGAAATTGGAAGCGCCATGCATGTAGCAATATAATAAGCGCGGTTTTGTCAGGAAGTTATTAGAATCCGCATCCGCCAAGACTACAGCACAACTGCAACCGACGAAACGTTACACGTGCTCATGTTTCCCAGTAAAAAGTCATGATCATTGCTCACGATAATATTCACAATGTATCAAGCCAGGGTCCTCCATCCTCCTCTTCCTTTTAGATTTTGATCGTTTTACTTGGAATAAAAAATTCTTCCTGAATTACACCACGCGTGAGAAGTTTCAGTTTTATAGGTATACTCTGACTCCCCCATTAATATACCTAACTGCATAAAATTTGAAGGGAAGGAGCAAGGACTTTTGCCAAAAAACTCACCAGCTTGTTTTGTTTTCGACTCTGTTTGCAATAAATTAGGATTTGCGCTAAAAGGCAGCTTTTAAGAAACACTAAAAAATAAGTGGTTTATTTTTTCTGTTTTTCTTCCGCAGCGTGACGAAATACGGCTTTAACACTTGTGCTCTCTTTCCCAATATTTCGCACATTATCGCAAGTATAAAAAAACCTCTTTAAATACACAAGATATTATCATCTTTCACTTGATTCCAACAGAGAACCAATCCATTTTCTAGTGTATGGAATGAGTCTTTCAGCTGCAACCACACGATTTACCACCAGCTTGTTCAAAAATGATAGCTCAATCAGCGAGGATCCCACTAGAAGAAAGGAGCCGTCCAAGTGGAAGCGGACAGGAACTATTAGACAGATAGCCATGTCAATGTCAGGGAAAGGTTCACGTTAGTGCTAGATACAAAAGAATTTAGCGTTTTTATGAAAATGTGCTGGTTTTTTAACGACTCAGGATATTTATTGCTTTAAGACTTTAAAACTGCTTGTAGACCAGTTTATGAGATAAAGTTGACTTGAGGAGGGAAAGTCAATGGTAGTGCGGTGTACTCAACAGTCATTGTAATATTGCGTCGACATCGACATTTGTGCACATGACCTGTCGATGTCGACTGCAGCTAAAGCCACCGAGGCGATGTTTTTTCACTCAATAAATTTCCATCAAAATTGGCATTTTTTGAGCATGTGCAAATTGGATTTATTTTGTGGCTTCGAATACTGGAATTGTAATTCTAGATTCTAAAGAGGTTTTATTGACTATTGTTTATATTTTCAGTTTCTCGTGGACATGGCAAGACAGGATCAGAGCGAATTGTCGCGTACCTCCCTTCCCCATGTAAGCTTCGCTGTTACTTACCATTGCACTATTATCCATTTCCTTATGAAAAGTGAAAGTAATTTTTATAAATGATATGTCTTTTTAGTTCCAAGTTGTCCACCCGGAATGGAGCGACTTATCAACACTACCCATGTATTCGTAAGACAGGGAGTTCGACAATCTAAGCCACGTAAGTGATGCAAGTAGGGAAGTGTAATATTGAACCATAATTGCCAATTATGAATTTCGGTAATTTTATAAACTATGCACATTTATTCTTTATAGCGCATGCAATCATTAACAAACAGGACTTCGAAGTAATAAATGACCAGGCTCAGCGAATATTTATTGCAAAGGATCTCACAGACGATATCTTGAAGTTATGCTGTCGCGGAGGATGCGGACAACCCTTCAAAATGAGCATTAAAGATAGACACTCAGGCTATGAAATCCTCTGTGTTTCGGCGCACCCCGACTGTTATGGTGCAATGGTACGAAACGTCATAAAATTTCACACAGATATGGCTATGCATTTACTATAACTGATTATGTGCAAAGATAACGGTCATTTTCCTAGTCTGGTACTGTTAGCCAGAATGGGGTGAACATAGGATTTATCACTGAAGATCTAAGAATGTGTGCCTCCCAATATGTCATTACGGATGCTCAGGGCAGAGAGGTTTTCCGCATTTTTGGAGTTCATCGTATTAATGAAATCCTGGAAAGTCAACGAAAAGGGAAAACAAAGGGAAAGCAATCTATCACATTAAGTGATCACACATCGGCCACTTTGGATATGTCAGATATTGAGGAAATGATGAGAACAAGTTTCGGGACTAGTAACAGCAACGATCCAACAGATAAGATTTTGGATGCCTGCTTCAAATGTTGTGGCGCAGGTGACTTCGTTGTCTACTACTCTCTTCGTGGAGAGCTTATTGGAAGAATGGGAAAGCAGGTACAAAAACAAAGACACAACTCAATAGCCAAAAATTGTTGGTAATTTTTATAAAATCGCTCGACTGTTTCCACCTCTGATTTGCAGAAATGCCATATTTTATTTTAAATCTGAAATCTTATTTTTATATGCAGTGGGATGAACTTGCTGAAAGTCACTTTTCCTTGAATAATTGCTTCGGAGTGAACTTCCCTAAGGACATCAGCGTTCGCCACAAAGCTTTACTACTAGCGGTGCTATTTTTACTGGTATTAATACGAAATAAAACGTACAAACCGATACAGATTAATTTCAAATTTGAGTGTCTAACCGTGTTTATATTCCTAATTTTGCAGGATTTTAATCACTTTCAATTATGATTAGCCATGAAGCAGGCTGGGAAAATACTACAAAAGGAAAAGACATCCGGCTCAAAGTTTCCATAAATTATTCCAGTTTTATAGATAGCAAAAATGTCGCTTCAAACCACCATAAATATTGCTCAGATTGAATTGCTAGAAAGATTTTATACAGCCAGTCCACACAAGAAATGAAATGATGCTCATCTTTCCTATATATTTAAAGTACCACACGATTAACTCCAGTTTAATGAAATGTACGCTAATAATAAGAATCAGTTTGTGGAAACCGTTGTAGTCTTTCAAGCGCGCACATTGTTTTATTGTTCTTTGTTAATATTGGTTCAGATTTTAGCTTGATTACAATTTCCGTTTCATACCACCCATCATCATACACTTTTAACGAAACATTAAATATAATTTGAACAAGTTGGACTACACACTCAGCTGGGCTTAACTAACTAGATCTCGTCGCTAGTGAGTGACTACCAAGCACCTCATCTAAACGAGTCGTCACGTCTAAATGTGTGAATCGATCAAATAGTCCACAAAATATAATATAATACCTATGTTCACGCATAATATATTTTACAGTTGTATATTTATCTTATCATCTACCATCGGGTAGTACATGCATTTTCAAATATCAATTACTTAAATGAACAACTTCAATTTTGAATCCTTAACGGCTAGCGCGTAGTATCCAATAATTCAATGTAGCAAATACACACGAGTGCGATAGACTTTATCCAGACAAACAAGCATTTTTACCATCACCACGATAGCGACATGGAAGTATGTAAACTCGCATAGCTAAAATTATGATTTCTTTGGCACATCAATTCAGAATATCATGTAATTTGGATGCAGGGTGATTGGAATTCTACAAAAAAAAACTCAAGTAGGTGTTTTGCTAACAAAACATGGACACCTTATAGAAGGTAAGATAACAATATACCTACAATAGCCAGCCCAATATTTTAAAATAATTACTTTACAAGAACAAGTGCAATTTGCAATAACTAATTAAGGATGGATGTTGAGACTAACGTTTTACAAAGCAACCCAAAAGAACCAATAATCAATAATGGCATTTACACAGTATTGAAAATAGAAACTTTGACGATCAATGACAAGTATATACCTAATGTAAGTATGGATTCTGCTAATCTATTAGGTAACTGCATTTCATCAGCTGTACCAGGATTAAAGACGACACTTAATTTACGATGTACTATGCATTTTACAATATACTTGATTTGCTACACTGTCTAAAGCATAGCTCAGGCTAAGCTATTTATATTTCTGAAGACATTTAGATACATAAAATAGCATTGTCACATTTCACCAACGACTCAGAAACGATCGTCCTGTCCCGAAGTACGATGAATTTCCCTAAAAGATTTTCCTGTATTATTTTGATTGTCCTGGGTAAGTTTTTTTGTAATGATAAAATTTGTTTGACTAGATACAAATACTCATATCTTCTTTGATTTTCGTACATTTACAACTATCATAAGATGAACAATTTTTTTTACACGAGACAATAGGCCTAACTAATTTTATCGCGCTATATAGTACTTTACATTTTTACAAAGTGCAATACTTTAAATTAGTTTCTCTTCATACAGCGAACAACAGAAAATCACATCAATTAAAAAGTTCTCCATTCCACAGGGTACCCTGTTTTATCTTTGCTACGCACATTCACAAAATGTATACATTTCAGTTGCTATCGTCTATATAACTGATTTCCAACAATGAGAAAATACTCCACCGAGAGAAAACTGATTTTTAATATATGACTCACAACTTCAGTTTTACATGAAGTTTTTCCTGGTAGATTTTTTTTGTATTATCCTAAAGTAAGCGTATCGTGTACACTCTATCATGTCATCAGTGTTAAATTTGAAAAGTTACTTTCTTTTCCTTTAGTAAAATATACTAGCTACATGTCATCGTTGAAATCAGATAACGACAACTATTTTTGTGAAGTGGACGCTTACTGTTGGATCTCACAATTTCGCGACTCCTTCGTTTTTGGCGTAGTAGCTAGAATTGGCATCATCATAAAGCGGATACCACCCTTACACGTACATTTTCACACATGAACGAACAGGACGTGAGAGCTAATCAATGATACCAGCGAAAAAAGGCTTATCACAATCTCCTATCGTAAAACCCACAAAAACTAATTAGTTTAGGGAGTTGAAAAAGTAGTACCAACATACACTGTTACATTTGTGCCTAGCGCGGCGAGACGAAACAATGAAATGAAGGTGGGTCCTTCCTTAAATTCCTTTTTTGGGCAGAAATTACTTTTGAGTGCACTATAATTCCTCGGTTAATACACATTTTTCACAATGAACAGCATCATTTGTTCCACATTTTATATCGTATATCAATTACGTTGTATTACACTGTACATGTATCACATGAAATCACAGAATGTGAAACAAGTAGAGAAACAGTTTTTCTAGGAGTTTTCATTTTCAACAATTCATTACAGTACTAATAGCATATACATCTACTAAATACAGACATTTTTTGATTCTTTCCATTGAAGTCGATAACAGTAACCGATACACAACTGCATCTACATATGTATGCACTTACAACTTTACAACTAATTTTGAAATATCTTATTGGGTGAAAGGATGCCTTAGCCACTAAGACAGGGACAACTGAACATTTCCGATTCCTTTCCAGCTACATGCGCTATGCGCTGCTTAACAAGGTGGTAAGATAATGGATGACTTATTTAATACTGACAACTGACATATTGATCTGTTATCAAAAAATCTCAAATCGGTTTTTCAAATGCTAAACCCGGCTATAGCATGTTCTTTCCCTCATTTTAATTTCACGTTTCATACTTCGTTTTTTTTGCAGATAGGAAGGGATACATGGAGCCACTGAACAACGACTGTATAGTATACATATATAATAAGTACAGCATTATAATACACGGTAGGTTATACTATTTATGAGATGACTTATAGGTGAGACTTTATCTTATAGAGTCTGTTCAAAAAAAGTTTCGATCTTCAACTTTCTCCTCGTGAAAAGTTGCTCACTCCACCTTACAACTTCAAGAGATGTTACAATTTTCATTTGGAATTTCGTGGGATTTTACCAAGAATGCTGTAGGTGCAAACTTTTGGATTTGGGATGTTTCTGATAAACAAAATCATAAATGGGAGCCAACCATTCTGAATTTAGTAGGGATTTTAGTCCTAACATTTCCACTATAAGCATTAGGAACAGCAGCTAGATAGACAGGATCGAGAAGGTAGCACTCTCGACGCATAAACGAAGAACAATACTGCTGTTGCTGCTAACTTTTGAGCCACTAGAGCATGCAATAATTAGAAAGCGTTAGTAGTGCGCCTGCTGCAATGTTTCTTGGCTAAATCTACTTTTACCAACAAGTTGTACGATCTCACTTTTACGCTCTATTGGTAATGGCGACGATACCAAGACTTAGCACTAGACAGTTTTTTTGAAATTCACACAGAAAACGAAATCTTCACATTTCACTTACGAAAAGTCGGATAAGGACATGTCTTCATCGTTACACACAAAACTTTTTTTTTCCAGTTTCACAAGACTCTCATACATCTGTCACTGGCAGACTACATAGTTCACTGTCACAATCTATGATTTTCCTCTCGTTCGCTGAGGACAAATCTGAAGCAGTTTGGGAACAAGTTTGAAGTTTTGTTATCTCTCCAAGCGTATACAAATATATATACTGTAGATACGAAATAAGTAAAAGTGACCAGATCTTTCTAGACAGACTGGGACAGTTATAAAATTACTTAGATAAAATAGAATATGTGCTTATGTCTCAGAAAATGTATTCCACACGGCTCTTCTGTTGTCACAAATTTTTCTCTCATGTTTTCGTAGTACCCCTGATGCCATCGCTATTCATCCAATATCTCCATCACAAATTCGGACACATCTTGCTCGCGATAAGAGGCGTAACCTACTTAGCGGCAATGAGGAAGGGCTTACTGCAGAGATTTTCCTCCGATTATTTCTGTACTGTGACACAGTTTCCTTGTGTTATAAGCCGTAGTCAAAGGACTCTGAGAATCTCGAGTCTTGCTTCTGAAGTCGTTGCTGACACGCTTCAAGGTAGGAGTCCTGAATGCGATACATTCCAGAATTCGCTTGGAACATCAGAGTCTCCAGAATTCTCTCGTTTTTGATTGCCTTACTTGGCAGTACAATCTAGGAAAAAATAAATTAGGCAATTTACCAAGCGTTAAACTGGCTCGTGTAAATCTACGCGGAATTTTTCGATTATCTTTTTAGAATATTACTTTTATAAGATCCTGCGGTGAAATGCGGTACAATTTTAAATCTCTGGCTAGTCTCTCCATGGTACATTTAAATTCCATTTTGGCATCAACTCTGGTAGTAGTCGGACGGCTCCTGATTTTGTGACGAGCCCACGCCAGCATCGCCTCAAATTTCCGGATTTCTGCTACTTCCAAATTCCTGCTCACCACCATTTGTACCATCGACTCAGAGAGACCAAGAAAATCAGGACAGTCAAACAGCTACATACAACCAATTAAGACCATACATGTATTATTATACCTTAGCAGCATTATACTACCAACCATCCAACAAATCTTGGGTATTAATTAAAATGCGGTACTTTATATACTATCTTAAATTTTCAGCTTGCTGTTACCAATCCGCCACTCTTTATTATAAGTATCCTTCCCATTTAAAAACGACACTCTACCTGCTGCTCATCTATCCTGGTCTTCTCAAATGAGTGCCAATTATCATTATGAGCTTCTCACTAAAATAAACACTTACGCAACATTCGCTCATTTTTTCCCATTTAAAAACGACACTCTACCTGCTGCTCATCTATCCTGGTCTTCTCAAATGAGTGCCAATTATCATTATGAGCTTCTCACTAAAATAAACACTTAAGCAACATCCGCTCATTTTTCAAATAATGTACCACACTTTTTTAGCAAGTGCTTGTCTCCATCTGTGCCATAAAACTCGCGAGAGGTAAAACTCATTTCAAACATCACGTTCTCCCATTATCTTCAACTTGGCCAAATAAAACATTAATCTCTCGTCTCTTAAGTCATATTTCTCTCATGTAAAACCATTTTTCTCTACAAACCATTTCGCTTAAAACTTACAAAGGGAACAGTGAAGAGAAAGCAGGTATGACAAAATGGAGACAAGTCATTTTCTCTCCCATTTTCGGCATGACGTGATGCTGCAATTATGGGAAGAGTGTGGAATGTAATCCCAAGCGCGGAATCAAAACGGGCCGCTTTTTATTAAACCCTTTTTAGCCCGAGGCAGATAAAAATAGCGCTCTGTTCTATATACTTTTGTGACATAAAGTGATAAGAAAGCGGGAGGTGGTAGGCATACAAACTCCAAACATGAGAACTACCTCTGATTTATCATAGCTGCTTTTATTACACAGTATTTTTATACGCATCAGCTTTCACTGCTCTACTTTCACCTAGTAAAAAAGTTTTTTTTATACTGCCGTATTTCGCTTTCTTGATATATTCACTTTATTACATCCACAAACCATCTACTTTATAATGACATAAGAATACTTAGAAACATGCAAGTAAGTATATATTATTTCAAACATGCATTTAAAAAATAATCGTTGCTATTTTCTATGTGAAATAGCAGCGATTATTTTTTGCAGAGTTTATACGAACTAGTAACTAACTGCTCACTTGAAACGAAATAAGAAGGAGAATGCTTGAAAATCGAAAGGCTTACTTAGGATGTGATAAGGTGCAATTAGATCCTATTAGCAATCGTAAGTACACCTGTACAGCACAGCCCATTTTGTTTTCAAGTGGGAAAAGTTTTAGGGAAAAAACGCACTATAATTATAGAGATAGTAAATCGCGCGTGCTGATACTGATAAATAACTAACCTGGTAAGCCCTTGTTTCCACGAATGCTAGTATCATGTTTACCAGTTCCGATGCTGACGTATATCTCCAGTAGTAATTCTCAAGAGAAGAGAGCATCCCACATACCTAATTTGGAAAAAAAAGATTCTTAATAAGAACTTAGCTACACGGAGATTCTCCCTGTTAATTATTATGATAAGGCTGAAAATTGTAGTAAGAGGACAGATTATAGTATGAATGTTTCAAATACGGCGTGGAGCACATCACATAGGTACTTATGCTACACAGTACAAGAGAAAGTCCCACTTTTCCGGGGACCCTAACCGCGAAACTCAGTAAGAAAGGAGAGTGTGTAAGAACAGTTGCCTTTATGCTAGACTAGTGCTTTTCACTCATTTCAAGCATTTGCAGCTTTTTCCTTTCTTATGCAACTTCCTTTTCTCGTCCTCTCTTTCAATAAAACTTTGCATTCTTTTGCACAATAACGGTCTTCTGCATCTTTTATTCATTCAACTTCCCTCTTTTGCAATGTTCCCTCCTAAAACAAAGCAAAACTTGGAAAAAGGTGAGAACTAAAATGGGAAATTTATGCGAATAAATTTTCTTCAAAGACAAGGACTCAAAATTAATCTAGAGCTAGTCGCTCGCTCGCTTTCTCTTTGCTAGCCATACATAAAAAATCCAAAACTGCTCTAAGCGATCGCACGCCTTTTCCAAATCGGAGTCTTAGAATGAATTCATAGTGTGGAGCAATATAACGTAGAACAGTGACTGAAACGGAAAGATGATGTGACTAAGCAAACCATAAACAATTCCAGGGACATTTCACCTGTGCAGCAAAACTCAACTGGTTATTTTGCTGGCCTAGCCACCTGGTTCCTATGCCCCTTACTATGCTGGAAGTGCACTAATCTCCCTATATACAATGTACGTATAAGAAGCTGCTTCTATATAGTGCAGTAGTGCATGCACCTGCTGCTTAAAGCCCTAGTGGGTTTCCCTTACACCCAATTATTGGGATACATGACAGCAACTGCTGAGAATATGACGTAAACGTCTCTCACATCGTTTATTCCTCATCAAATTCTAGCTTTCCTCTGGCACTTCAGGTACTTTCCACTGAAATACGACGTACATTCAGACAGAAGTAATATTATTTACTCAATTACATGCTCCAATAACACACGTACTCATCTAGTCTTTATTGTACAGCGTGGCTAACATACCACTTCAATTCGAAGAAATTGCTTGGCATGATGGAAGCACGCTTGAAGTAAGTCCGGAAGGTCATAATGCTCTGCGGCACAAATGAGTCCGGGAATGTTGGCACAGGTGAGGGGGCACGACCCGGTGTGAAGGTAGTCGAGAAGAAGCCGGAACGTCTCCGAATCAAACTCAATTATGATGAACTGAAATTAAATCGCCCAGGAAAAGGTGGTTACGATTAGTACTGAAACCGAAAAGCAATTTATTTAGTACTTCTGCTACAACTAGGATACCTACAGAAAATGAAATAAATGGGATCACACAATCAGTCAATAAAGTCTACTTTCTTTGTGCTCCCCTTCACTGCACCATCTACACTTATACCCTATTAATTAGAGCGATGGAGTGTATTAGGAATGTCATGTTAGTGACACTGACACTGCAGCAGCCAGTGTCAGACGCTGGAGTTTGCCGGAGTCGAACCTCCCTTACAATAGCAGCATCCAACTCCCCCTTGAGCTCCAGAAACGGGAGCAAGCTTGAAATTAAAAGTTTTCCAGGAACGAACTCTCCATCCAATCTCACTCAGCTTTGTTTTGCCAAATAAAACTCTTGCCTTTTCAACCAGACGTACACATGTCAACTTGAGAAAGGAAGCCATTAAAGAAGTGAACGGGAAACTATGTAGCTTGCTTTTTTCTTTTCTTTACATCGCCAGCACGAAACTATACGGAAGCACGTACGCACATACAAAAAGGGAAAGTAACTGGAATGTGCACATACACTTAAAGTGAAAATTACTTTCTCCGTTGAAAAAGAAAGTTGGTACTGGAAGGGGAAGACGAGCATTCATACGAAGAGAGAGCCTAGTTCCTCTTTCATGCAGTTTGAAATGAGGGGAAATGCAGTTTGACTGATAACTACACGTTCACAAGAGGGCTCTTCAGCCATTTTCCTAGCTGCTACACAGCAGCGGTTCTCCCTTTGTCCTGGTTATAAAAGTGACGTCCTCAGAAGCTCTATATACAGCTATGGAGTTACATATATAGGTTTACCCGCTACCTGTATAAGAACTGCTAATATGGAATAAACAGAAAATATGTTACCCATTTCCTTCCACTTCATCTCAGTACTTTTTTCCCTTTTGGGAAGCTGGCATAGAAAGGGAAAAGTAAATGGGCAGTTATTTTCTTTTCACGTAAATAATCCAGCTTGATGCTCCTGTCCCTTCGCTTTTTGCATCTCTTTCGTTCCCAATCTTATTTGCTTTCTTCTGACCTGAGCACAGCACTTACCGAGAGTGAAAAGGGTACATAATATACCTTGTGCAAGTCTTCTGAGATGAAAGTGAAAGGGACTGGAAATGGAGTTGAGCAAGAGAGAAAAGGAAAATTTGCGAGGGAACGCTAGCTGATTATGTTTCTCTATGTGGAGCATTCTCAAAAGTGAAACGAAATGGAAAGCTGACTCAAAGGAAGAAGGTTTTGTTTGTACATAGGTAAGTGGTTTGCTGAGAAAGCAAGAAAAAACTTCTTTTTTTTCGTACAGAATCTCATTGTTTATGTACCTAAGCGGGGGGCTATGCTACGCTTTCGTATTGAAAAATGGCTTGCATCCGTTTCGCTAACAGACTTTAACTTAGTGCATTTTAGTTTTAAAAATTGATAGAACACACTTTGTGGTGTGATAATCACTTTGATGCCAAGACAAAGCCGATGAAGAAACACATGTGCACCTTACCGTGGAGATTCAATGTCCGGGACAGTAAGAAAGTTGGACTTTATTGGCCGTTGAGGAGAGTGCAGGGTAGGGACGGCTCTGGCGAGTATCTCCGCAACAGGAACTTGTGGAGACCCGAAGCCTGTTGAAATTCCATACAGCATTTCCTGGAAAACCCTACCGATTGGAAGAGAGGAAGAGCGTGTTGAACCACGGAACTGGCCTTTAGTAGACTGACCAAGTGTTGCAACTTGATCTGTTGTGTTAAGTAAGTAAATTGCATTACTTTACCTGGATCTCACTCCTAAAATAGCTCGAACACCGTATAATTTCTGCTTCTGCTTTCCCTGGCCAACCAGAAAGAACACGTCGAAAAGGGCCAAGTCCGGCTCCTCCGTGTTGAGGAAGTACTTGGTGAAATCTTTCGCGAGCTGGTCATAACCTGCTGGTCCGCCAAAAAATTGCTTCAATCAATTTGAGGTTCTTATCAGACTGAGGTAATTTGATAATATCACTCATTCCCTCTTGACAGGTTGTATAATAACAACAGAGAGCGGGGTTTTTGCCAAGAGGACGCACTGGGAATTACAATCTGTCAGTAAAACTTACCTTCAAATTGGTCCCTAACCGAGTCGAGAAGTGGGCTGGAAGGTCTCATGTGTCCTATGGGACGCCACGAGCCTCGTCTGCAGTTAATTTAACACAATTAAACCAGAAATTGTTTACGCTGTCTACTACTCTCACGAAATCATTTCCCAACACATCATCATCATCATCATCATCATCATCATCATCATCATCATCATATTTACCTGTACGGTTTAGGAATTTGCCCGGTCTCCGCATGATTTTGTAAGTTAGCCACAATATCCTCCAGCATTTGGGACCTAGTCCTTTCCTGCATTCTCGCAAACTTTGGGGCAGAGTAAGAAGCTCTCTCCCCATTCACAATTTTCGTCAGCATCCACTCCCGCACCATCGCTCCCTGTAAAAGTAAATATACAGGTAGGTGCCAAACTTCATTCATCATACCAAAGAGAAAGTAAATCAGCATGCATAGCTACATCTTTGTACCACTGGCAGCAACAATAGCTCATAAAAACTTGAAAGGGGCACCACTCACACTCTTCAAAGCCGATCCAATTACAAGACAAACAAAGCATTCATTTGGTAATCTGATGCAGTGGATATTGATATTATGTGTTGAGCGAGTCCTGAATGGAAGCCTTTACTCCACTCTACATTGTTAAACCCACAATCAGCAAAACGCAGCTGTAGAAACGGTTCCCATATTTGCATTGTAAAAATAAATTATCTATTTTTCCTCCTCCATTTCAATTTCCATTATTTCTGCCTGTGATCCTTCGCATCACAGACTTTACTCACGCATTGCTGACTCAATCCTACTGCACAGTAGAATAATATGAGCTTGCTAATATGTAAGCATCACCACATCACCATACAACCGCTTTTTCCTCCATGTAAGGATAAAAACAGAGAAAGCGACCTGCGTGTGTTCATTCACGAGAAGTTATGTCATCATCACTTTCATCCCGCATCACACCAAACAAACAGCATTTTATTACCCGTATCCACTTTTTTATACATCTCAGCAGTAGAGTAACCTATTCAGTCTGTACACCAAATTATACGTTTATTGTATGTACTGAGCCAGCCACAAAACAACATCGTAATAATCAATATCTACAGGGGAGGGAGGGAGACAAAATGAAAATTGAAATTGATCGTGCTACTTGGCAGACTGAAAATCCACTACGGAGATGGAGCAAAAAATATTGTTGGTGACTCTCTCTCTTTTACTACTCCGTAAGAGAAGTTTGTAGTGGTAGCACTACTTCCTATTAAAATCCTACTTCATAACTTGCATGACCTCATCTTTCCCTACAACAACTTAATTAGAAAAGGAAAACAGGACTAGAGGCAAATATAGTTGCAGGGCAAACAATTAATATTTGCCAAACAGCTCCTGCCTTTGCACAAACGCTATCTAGAGCAAAAAACAATTCATGAATTGCACGAGTCCCTCTCCCTCTTTACTATTCTGTTGGACAAAAACCTGGCTCCAGTTTCCAGACCTGCACTCCAAATTTTGCATTTATTATTCTTTTTTTATGACCGGGTGCATGTGAGCACTTTAGCGTTACCAGATCCTTATCTCATCAGCATTTTACAACTAGTGCATGTCACAAGTTTATTGCCTTCGGAATGGGAGAAAGGATGAATCCTCCACAGAGACGAGATGAAAGTGGGAGATCAGATGACACAAGATCATCCACATCAATGGGGAAGTAAAAGCATGTGACAAAAATATATATGGAAGATGGAATAGGATGCACGTCTGCAGGCGTGGAAGTAATAGCTCTCTAAGGAAATAATAGAAAATGTGCATGTCCCTCCTTTTAGCTTTCTCTCGTGGTTGATGGCCTCTTGGTGTCATTAAATCGCACCCTTTAATCGGCTGCGCTTTCCCATATCCATGTTTATACTTTTAAGTACGTATCGTATTCCCTTTTTCTGGCCCCGTGGGGCAATTTCGATTTCTCTCTGCTTTCATTGAAAAGGAAAGAGTCGCTTCCATTTACCCCACTTAAAATAAACAGCACATGCTCTCCATCTCCACCCAACCATAGCGCTATATCGATGACTCCTTCCTTCCTCGATCACTTTCCTCCTGCTAATTTGCAATAGCGCTTCTTCATGTCACACAATTTCCGGCTCACTTTCCCTCTCCCTCGTGACATGCTTCACTTTGGGAAAGTGCTTTCCGTGAATTATCTATAAACGTTAGAGCATCGTGCCATGTCAGATATTCCAGATACCGTAAAATCTCTCATTTCCGCAGCTGCGGAAACACGAAAACGCCATTCTCGCAGCCCTAGAACGCAGCTGCGTAAAATAGAGG
>JAHZND010004471.1:0-10964 GCA_027744115.1 Acrocyrtus sp. NNG-2020 | reverse complement strand
GATTACTCAAGAAAGAGTTTTAAAAGTTTGAATAACGTAAAATTACAAAATGTTTGAGCCATTAATCCTAAACTTTCCTTTGCTTTTTATGCCAACTTTTAAAAAAACTGAGTTAAATAATGAGAGAGAAGAGGAATTTTGCAACCGTTTTGTTACCGTTAAGCTTGGTATTAAGTAGACTTTTTCGCTTGAGTAGCTCACGACCTTGATTTTTTTTTCAGTAGGGCATTAAGCCATTATGCAACTAGAGATATTCAATCACGAAAAGTTAATTAAGCTGTTAATTAATTGTTTTCGTGTTTTTTTTTGCAAAACTGAAGACTATAGAAACTGGCCCCTCCATTCTTTTCCAATGTGGGACATCATTTATTCAGCTTTTGTATTCTTTGTCGTACGTGGGATTTCTCATCGTCGTAGTCGGATTCATGGCGGGTCGTGCGACGTACAAGGGGGTCACTGAAAATTACAAGGAGTCCGTGTATATCTTAATCACCGCGATTGTTACCATTCCCGTCGGATTAAGCTGGACTGTGGCTGGGTGGATGTTGCAGGTAAGGCCAAATTATATAATCGTGATAATTTTAATTATGCTGTGCATGTCTTTTAGTCTGCGTCATAACAACGGGACTTTTTATGCTTTTTTACAGGGTCGACATCAAGATGCATGCGTGTCCTTTGGTCTAGTGGCCCACAGTTTGACAACGTTCCTTGTTATGTTCATGCCGAAAGTGAGTGCTAAAAATTTACAGTTAATTAACAAAAAAACCTAATTTGTACTATGAAATGAAATGAAATGAGATGCATTTTGCCTTTTCTTAAATTTTTAGGGTCGCCAACTAGCTTCACTGGATAAATCTGGCGTTTCTTTTGAGGAGCAGGATGACCAAGGCTCTGGCTACTCACCCTCATTTTTTCATTTCAAACCGACAACAAAAAGTTACAAGACAGCGCTGTGGGGAGTGAAGGGTTAGGCTAATTATGCGTTCATATTTCTTCACTCTTGTGTTCTTAACATAATTTATGTAACTTAATTTACTCTTGTTAAACTCAAAGATGGAAATCTGTATACAACTCTGGAGCCAACGGTCTCAACGATCAACCCAAACGTATTTTTTCATCGGAGTGAGTGGAAGCACTCGGGAATGATTTACTAAAAGTTCAGCCAAAAATTCTATAGCGCATTCCACACATTGAATTAGGTAGGTATCTAGCAAAATTAAAGTACCTAAAAATGAGGTTATTAACAGTACGTTTACACGCTCACGACAAACACGAAATAGAATTTAGGTAAATAATTAACTACGGCACGATCAAGACTGATGTACAATGTAAAATAGGTATATATGCTCCGCAATTTTAGTAGTTTTTTTACGCAATTAATTAAGTTGAACTGTTTTTCATGAGATAGCAAATGAGCTGCTTTCCAGCCCGAAAGCATTCCAGCTCACAAAATGTTTGTTGTAATTACTATTGTAAAACTTCTCATTGAAACCCCGTAATCGCCAAAGCTAATATACCTATGTAAATATCTACTTTTAGCAATTACGCTAGATTTTTTTTAGTTTTAGCAACAAATGGGTATTTTTATACTTTAGCGACTTATTCCTACAATAATCAGTAAATAATATTGAAGCGTATTATAAACCTCCAAACTCCCAAAGTACGGTTAATAGTGACTGCTGACTGCTTGTCATTCCCAATAAAAACTTATTAATATTGTAAATGTGTAATCTTTTCACTGAAAATTGCTGGAATTTTTTTATGTAATATAATAAAATGTACAGTGTAACATGAGTTTACGAATTTGGAATTTACAGATTGTTTTAATAAATAAAATACATTTTAGTTAAACATTAATTAAAATAGATCTGAAAACAACACAGTTGAAAAAGGGGAAAATGCTAACTTCAACAATAATGATAATTACTCCATAAATGCAAAATGCATGCATTGCTGCGATACGCGTTACCTTTTTCGCCCTTCCATCGCATTCGCATCCACTCCACACTTTGTTGCATTGTTTGATGTTTGGCTTATTTTACATGGGACGAGTACGATGATGCTCGTTCAGCTGATGAGCTTGTAGCTTGGCTATGCTCTTGGGTGAAGGAGGGCTTCAAAGCACGGTAAAAGTGCATTTTTGTTGAGGTTTGACACGTGCACTGTGAAATTGACAGCAATTTAATATTTTTTGGTCTAAAGTACTTCTACATTATTAATAATTGAAGTATTAAAGACTGGGATTATAGGTTAAAATGTTAACTAATTATCTTGCTAAGTGAATTTTTATTAGTAACCGGCAACTGATTAGAAATAAAATAATGTGAAAATGGAGGATTTGGAGGAATCGTGTGGCTTAAAGTGTATTATTTGCTGCTGCTCGCGTCGAAGGGATTTTAAGTTCAAGCAGTTTAAAAAAGATGGTTATCATCAGGCTACTGCTCTATTCCGTGACCTGTGTAAGCAGCTGGAGCTCATGCCCCCGAACGAAACATTAGTGCTGGATGAAAGCTTATCAGTTTGCACTAATTGTGTGGACAACATCGATAATGTGCTGGACACAAAGAGGAGGATGGAAACGGTGGAAAGGCGAGTGAGAGAACTGCAGTTGAAGATTATTCAGGAAGTGAAGGAGGTGCAGGCCTACGTGGATTTGATGAGTGTACAATTGGGAAAGATTGAACGGGCTGTGAAGGACTCTGATGGGGACATCTTAAGGTCAACGGAAGATACTAGGAGAAAATTAAGGACGACGAATGAGAAAAATCGAAAGAGGAGGCGCCAAGGGGAGAGCTATGATGTCGACTATGTTCGAAAATCTCTTTCGAACGGTAGTTTTTTTAAAAATTTTTACACTCCATTCGTATTTTTTGGATAAAATTTAAATTAATTTAAAGGATACTCACTCACTGTTTGCTTATATTTTTGTTTAGTTACGAAGGATTTACTACAATTTCGTGACGGAATTAGAAGAAAAGTATTGTTGGATGGCCCACTACCCGCAAAGAAAGGAAGAAGTAATCCAATTGGAACAGTCTTCAACAGCCGAGGCAATACAAATCGTTCAGTCAGAGCTATTAACAATAGTAGGAATGATTTCGGTAATACTAGGGACATATATTTGGCGTCTCCTGCTGAACCAGAATTGGAATGTGACACTTCTAATATCGACGATGTATATTTCGATGACTCTATTGATACCAAGATCGATATATCGTGGGATGTGGACCCTTCCACATCATTTATTGCTGATGTCACTCCTTCCACTCAACCTGCAAATGAAGTTAACAGTGCCAATGATCGTGTCTTTCAAGGCTATACTAGATCAGGAAGAAAAGTTAAACCAACATCAAAAAATAGGAAAACTTACTATGAAAATGAAGACGAGGATGATGAGAATGATAGCAGCTCAAATCAAGTCATCTTATTTGATCCTCTAGCTATTGATAATGATGACGATGATAGCACCGATAGTAGTCTAAATGACTCTGACTTCTCTGAATTTGAGCCTGAAAGTAAAAGTAGACCGCGACCATCAACTTCAAAGGGACCGACAATGGTGGGGCAGCGCCGTCCTAACCGACTTCATACGAATACAAAGTGGCCATATTATCTGCCAGAAGACTTTGACTTCTCGGGGATGTCTGATTTTAAAATATCTGCAATTAAATCCCTAATGTATCGCAGTTCATATAAACCACCAGATTTAGATGGCGCAGAAGATCTTAACCTTCCACCTGAAGAAATAATCAAAAGGCTGAGGGCGAATATTTACGCTGCAGAGATGGAGTGCAACCCTGAAACGCGGACATTCTACTTGCAAGGTGTGGAAATTATAATTAACGAAGAAAACAAAACTGCGGATTGCACGCAGTGCTCATACAAGGCGAGAGTGAGATGGCCTCCGGAACGTCTTCACGACAGTAAACTGCGGGACTATATTAAACATCACATTTTGACGCATCATCTAAATATGATAAAGTGTGACCCATGCAGTAGATCATTTAGTTGCCTGAAGACCTACAAGAGACATCTCCAAGGACATCAAAACTTGCCGGTTGACCGCCCACCAATTTTTCCTTGTGATGTTTGTGGAAAAATTCTCAGAAGCTCTTTAGATTTAAAGAGGCACTTATATAAGCATAAAAGTGCAGAAGAAGTAAAACAGCTTTTAGAAAGTGGAGAAATTACCAAAAGTGATGTAATGGAAAGGAGTGATTTAAAGAAACTCAAGAGCAAGGCTAAGAAAAAGGTTAAATCGACACCGCAATCACAGCAGAGAAAAAATGGCTGCGACAAATGTTTTTATTACTTACCGGAAGACTATGACTTTACTGGAATGTCCAACTTCAAAAAATTTGCGATACAGTCCATAATGCTGAAACATGTGGCGGAAAACGATGACGAAGACGAAGGTCTTAATAAGGATGACACACTTGAACGTATGAACTCTACAGAATTAGACGATAGCCAGAGCAGTGATGTCCCTGGATATCCTGTAAATTTGGAGCGCAGTGCAAAAAGAGTAGTGATGGAGATCACTTCCTCCAGCATGGACTACAACGCTGAAAACGGGACATTCTTCCTGAAAGGTATTGAAGTGAAAGTTAACGAGGCCGACATGACAGTTGAATGTGGTGAGTGCTCCTACAAGACTAAAGTTAGGTGGCCCCCTGACAGTCGACACGATAAAAATGTGAGAAGAGCAATCCGGGTCCATATATTTTCTCATCATTTGAACGCATTGAACTGCCAGATTTGTGATAAGCCTTATCACTGTATAAAAGGTTACAAAAGGCATGTTTTGACTCATGGTAATATTCACAGTGCACCGAGAAAGAAGCTACGGAAATATTTATGCCAGGAATGTGGGCGTTCTTTCGTGAGTCCAAAAGAACTTCAGAAGCACTCGTGGGATAAACATAAGACCGAAGAAGAAAAGCAGCGATACCTACTTGAAGCTGGCAAAAGGGACCAACAAAGCGGTACTACCTGTTTGGACTGCGGAATGGCAGTTCCCTTTAATGAACTTGAAGTTCATAAAGCCCTCGAATGTAAAAGTACTCCAGATAATGTGAGTTCTCACCGTTTGAAATGCGAATATTGTGACAAGACATTTAAAAGTAGGGAGACATTAAATGGCCATGTGGCAAGATTACATACTTCGGATGAGAGGCCGTTTGAATGTGAAGTTTGCTTCAAGACATTTAGACAGATAAAGGACATTAAAAGCCATTATGCTGTGCACGCCACAGAGAAGCCGTTTGTGTGTAGGAAAGGATGCGGTAAAGCATTCGCTGCCAAGAGGAGAAGAACCGTGCACGAGAATCTTTGTAAATTTAAGGGTTTAAAGCAAATTAACCGGNGAGAAGAACCGTGCACGAGAATCTTTGTAAATTTAAGGGTTTAAAGCAAATTAACCGGGCAAATGTGGATGTGAAATCGCCAGAGAAGGAGACTTCTGGTGACAAATCCCCAGAGAAGGAGACTACCGGTGACAAATCGCCAGAAAAGGAGACTCCTGGTGACCAAATTGGTAATGAGGTGGAGGTGGGTTAAAAGATAAAAAGTTAGTGAGAATTAGGATGTATATTATTATATTCCTTTTCGCCATTAAAAAATATATTCTGTTCTTGATGAAACTGTACTTAGGGAGGTTGTAGTTGTAGGTTAATATGATATGATAATAGCTTTTACGGTTGTGTTTTACTTAATTGGAATTATTTTTAGCCAAATCGTGTGAAAACTTAGTAGATTATTCTTGTGTCGTTTGTTTGGTCAGTAATTTTAGAAATTAAAAATGGAAGTACTCAGAAAGAGATAACTGATAACTCAACTTCATAAGCTAGCACAGTTTTTGTACACTTAGGTACCTATAAATGAATGTAAAATAAATCTATTCACAATGTCGTCTTTTGTACTATTATATACTCGTATGCAATAGTTCTCGCCCTCTAATTTTTTAACTTTTTCAAAGAGCATCGTTTAAAGTGTTAAGTGTAAAGTGTTTTATCTTAAAATGTTAAGTAATTGCAGGGTAGGGAAACAAATGGTGATTAGTACTGAGCATGCGACAAGTAATTAAAGCAAGAAAGCATTATTTATAGCTCAGCCTTTTTTATTAACTATCTATTTACTCTTCACATGCAAAAATTCAGTTGCATAAATAAAATCTATAAAAATATGATCGAATATTTTTCTTTAAGTCTAAATCGTTAGAAATATTTTATAGCAAAAAATTTGCTATATTCATTAAGAGAGGAAACTCATACCTAGGTCAATTTTCAGTTACTGTGCTATACAACTTTAATTAAAGAAATGAATAAATTCTAGAAATGTAGCACTTCGGTCAGCGATGGTCCATATCTACCGAATGGGTCCGTTGGGAAGGTGATTTCATTTTCAATGCCAGGAAGAAAGCGGAAGCCAATTACTCTAAATAATAAAAATAATTCATATTCAATTAAATACTACTGTAAACTACTTTTTATTATTATTATTTTATTATTTAGACATAGGAAGTCTGCCTAAATACAGGTTTCATTACTACCTTTTATTTATTGTGTTATGCCACTCCGTGTTTTCCAACCAAAGATCACGAAACCTGTCATTGGAAATGATAATCCCATCCCTTTTGGTAGCCAAGTTCAAGATCATTCTGAATTGAAACAGAAGAAGACGAGCATGCATATATATAGCCTTATTGGTGATAATCATGAGATCATTTTTACAGTGAAAGTTAGGGAAATAAGCTGACCTATCATCATACGAAGATATCCATTTCCCATTCATTAGTTGATGACTCCAGCTAGTAAGCAAAATTCCTTTCCCGTGAAGCTCTTCTAGTATGTGAGCATCCTCAATACTTTCGTCATAAAGTTTCCCTTCTGGAACAACTACGTAAATTTCGCTGCACCCAAGAGCAGTAAAATGATTGACACAGACATGAATTCCTTTAGGGCAAAACCGCCTTTCCTTTTTAATTACTTCGCCATAGCTATGTAGAAACAAAATTAGAATTAGAATCATATGATGAGTTAAACTTTAAACTATAGAGATTCGCACTCGCACTAGTACTAATTTTTAAAAATAATAAAAATATTATAAATAAATTCTCTTTTACTTGTCACTTACGAAAATGCCACATTTGACCCATCCACAACAATTGGACGAAACTTGGAACACTTTCCTCCCCTCGTCACTAATCCTCTCGACTCCAGTCTATTTTTCCTTTTCTCTCGAAGTTCAATTTGAATGTCATTCAAAGTCAGTTTGTTAGAATCCACAATGTTGTTGTTGTCTTTTGGGCGAAATATGAAACCCAATCTGTTCTCCAGCGGATCGCCCACCAGCGAAAAGCCCCTGCTTTTTAAGCGCTCAATTTCCCGTGCCTTTTTAATAATTTTTTCTTCCAGCGCCACTAAAAGCACCAATGTTATTATTTTAAAAGCACCAATATTTATTATGACGACTACAACAAAATAATGTAAACAAAAAGTAAACAGCAAAGGAAAATGTGATATTTAACTAATTAACTATCAACTTTGAACTTACAATTTTTAGTTAGGTCCTGATCTTTTAAAGTGCCAAAACGTAGTCGCCTCCGCTTCAACTTTTCTTTATGCTTCACCTCCTCATCCTCCTCCTCATCACTATTTCCGGTTGAATCCCTTAGCTCGCCTTCTTCTAAAGATGAAGAACTACTTCTTGATCGCTTTCTTAGTTCTGATTTTGGCGAAGATGAGATTTCCCCACATTCAAGATCATCTGTTTTTGTCAACGCCAAAACATTGACACCCTCTTCTGCCAACGCCAACTCCTTCTGCCGAATGATATCTTTGGGGAGATTGCAGCAACATCCTCTGTTTACATCTGCCTGTACTTCATTAAAGTAGTCACCAAATAGTGGGCGACGATGATCATCTGTATCAAGGGAGGAGCAATTCCACATAAATCTGCTTGTATCAGTATCAGGCTCCCGTTCCAATTGCAAATCTTCAGTTTCACTTTCACTTTGAGGATAAGGATAAGGCGGAGTATAACTTCCTTTCCATTGGACTGTCCACTCTTTTTTCAAATTGCGAAGGCAAGGTGAGGCTGGTGAGCCAACAAATTCTGGATAATCTGGATCGGCATTATTCTCATAATTTTCCGTCTTGGAATGGCATGTCAACAAAAAACTAGGTGTAGTGCCCATCTTGGTAAATATGTAATTCTAAAAAAATAATTTTTTTAAAAGATTTTGTTGGAATGGCAATGATGGTGGAAGCGAATCGGATATATTCCAGAGATTAAATTATTTCAAAGAAAAATACGTACTGAATAGACTTGAAGAAATACGACGCAAATTTTCAAGAGAATCTAATCGTAAAACGCGTTTTGGTATTGAACGGGAATTCTCGTAAAAGCCTCTCCATGCTTCTTTCCGGACGAACTCTGGATTTGACAGCTTCCGTAATGAAATGTGAATGAGAACGGCATGCTTTTCTCCTTGTGTCTTTTATATCCGAGAAACTTTTGAAGTCAGAATCCAGTAAAAGTAATTAATGCGGTATTCGGTGAAATTCAGAAAGTAGGTAACGTAGATATGTAAGTGAATGGCGTACCCGATTCGGATCCAGATAAGCCGTCATACTGTCATTATGCCTACAATATGTGATTTGAATAAATATCTTCCGATAGGAATGTGCTGTCGCTGTGGCTTATCTGTCAGTAGTCAGTCGTAAAGTCGTAAGGTATTTTCAAATTTTAATCTTTTTTAGACGAATGCAAACGATGAAACTACCTTTTTGCGATTGTTGCATTATGCAACGTAACAAATGAGCAAAATAGGTATAAAAACAATTTACAAAAGCGAAGGGACTTTTTTAAATTTAAATTTCTTAGAATTCTACAGAAAAAAAACGTTTGTAAATTTTCAATGTGCAAAGTTTGTACTGTAACAAGTAGCTCAATGGGTCGCCTGGAACCCTTGACGCGCATGCCCTATTGGAGATAAAGAGAAAGGCCCCCAAGGGCATTAATAATTTAAGTTTTTATTTATATTTCAATGTTTTGTGTTTTGGTTTTACGTGTAATTTTTGTTTAATCATAAAAGAAAATTATTCTCCGGCTGACTAAAGTGTAACATAGTAACGTATACATCATATTTTCTGTGAAAATAAAAACCATTGTTAGTTGGTGGTATCACTGCATCAAATGGCTACGCAAGAGTTTGTCTTACGTAATTTGTACTTGTGACAACTTATTTTTAGCAAAAAAATAGGATATTTGCAAGGGCGCGGACGATCGCAATCCTAATCATGCACTGAAAACAAAGTCTCTGTAAAATTCAGTGTCGATTGTACAGCATGCATTTACCTGTGCCAAAATTGGGTAAATAACTTTTGCTCTTCGTAAAATAAACAACGAACGAGTTGACTAAACAAGAGAGCTTGAGAAGTACACAGGAGCAGTCAAAAACTTCGAATGAGGCTTGGGAGCGAAAACGCTGGCTCTTTTATAGTGGCCGAGTTGCCCATTCAGTTTGGTGAAACGTCAGTTGCTACACACAACGTACAGTTGCCGTGATGCTATCCTCTGCACGTTCTAATACGATCTCGCATACCTTTTTTCCTTACTGATCTTGTCCCACAGCGAAACCCGCGCTTTTCCTCTACGTAACAGTGGACAGCTTACTCCTTCTTCGTTCATGCGCTTACTCCTACTTCTAGTTCAATGTCGAACAAAAAAATAAAACTGCCGCATTGAGCAATCAGGTAGGTTCGCACTTTAATCAGTAAAGACTCAACTCAAATCTTGACTCGACCAATTAGTATAAATGCTGCACATGACAGCTGCAAACCCATCAGTTGCGGTTTTGACTACGGACATTACGGATCTAATCTAAACTCTCTCTCAAGTTTTGAAGTTAACAAGTAAGCAAACTTTGCATCATGTCTGGCCGTGGAAAGGGAGGAAAGGTCAAGGGGAAGGCAAAGTCTCGTTCCAGTAGAGCAGGTCTTCAGTTTCCGGTTGGTCGTATCCATCGTCTGTTGAGGAAGGGCAACTATGCTGAGCGAGTTGGAGCTGGGGCTCCAGTCTACCTAGCAGCTGTGATGGAGTATTTGGCTGCTGAAGTTCTCGAACTGGCGGGTAATGCAGCCCGTGACAACAAGAAGAGTCGCATCATCCCTCGTCATTTGCAATTGGCTGTTCGTAACGATGAAGAACTGAGTAGGCTGCTCGCTGGGGTCACCATCGCTCAAGGAGGTGTCCTACCCAACATCCAGGCCATCCTCCTTCCCAAGAAAACTGAAAAGAAGCAAGCTGCCTAATCTGACTGGATCTCGATTTGATTTTTAACCCAACGGCCCTTTTAAGGGCCACCAAAATTTACGAAGAGCAAAATGCATTACATAATAATTGTCGGAGGGAACGTGGGGGTCCGTGGAGGGTTACGGGCGGAAAGTAAGTCCATTATATGAAACAGTAATCGCTTTGGAGTTGCATTTCATCACTACAATCCATCAAGCCGGAATGTCTATCTATACTCGTACGTCTTAAATATTTTGTCATGTCTGGCTTCAAACGAGAAAATGACATTTTTAAATCAACAACTCGAGCCCCCATTTAATTTCGAATGTGCTAGGAACCCACATTTGAAATAAAATCCTGTTTTAATCCAAAAAAGGGACTGATTTTTTTGAATGAGAGAATTCACTTGATGAAATTTTTTGTTCAATGACTATTATTGTATGGTGGTGTTTTTTGGAATGCATTTTCATGATATTTGCTTCCCGAATAAATTGCTTTGGTGGCCAATTAAGATATAAGTAGCATTTTTCGCGCACCAGAATTATGACACATGCAGATACCAATAATTTGATAATGGCAATTAGAGGTATGAAGATAAACAATACAAAATAAGCAGCCAAGTATGTACTATGGAGGTTTGCTCTTTGGAAAATGTGGTGGCCCTTAAA
>JAHZND010004470.1:0-22954 GCA_027744115.1 Acrocyrtus sp. NNG-2020 | reverse complement strand
CCCACTTCCAAATTCCAGTCTTGCCCTCATTTCTGAATAAATAAGATTTTCTCTCCAACAATTTTCTAGAATTCTCACAAAATTTCACATCAATAAAAGACACTGCTTTAAAAAGTCTTGAATAATTTTTTTTAAACTTGTCGTCACTATTTTCCGTTTATTTCACAACCGCACTAAAATGTTTTGGTAGCTCTTCCCCAACTCCGGTTTGCTACTGACACCTCCACAGCTGCACAGTCAAACACTGATCCCTGAGAGGACTCCTCTTGCTCACTTAGTCCACTCTGGTCCTTCTTCAGTTTTTCGATCTTCAGATCCCATCAAGCACTAATTTTTTTTTTGCTCACTCGTCCACAACCTACTAGATATTTTTTCTTCTCACTAGTCAACCCTTCTTCGCTGACTAAATGCTAATTAGCTATACAGAAAAATATATATATTCTAAGATGACATCCCTGACGGACCTCACTTGACACGACATCTCATCTCCGACTCCTTCTCCTTTGTAAGAGGACTGAGGGATGTGGACGGCAACTAAAAATACGTTTTTTTACCTCAGTTTATAGGAGTACTCCATCCATAAAGAGTTATTACCTCTTTTTTAATATTGCATATTTATCTCTGGTTATGTAACGAAAGAAAAATAATTCCTCAACGTTTTTTCTTACCTGAAATAATAACGAAGATAGACCTTTCCTTGGATTTATTGGCCGGCAGAGAAGAAAAAAAAGCGCGTACAATCTACGAAGTGGATATTTGCTAATATTTTTCAAAAGTAAGTCATATCTCTGTGCATAGAAAATGAGTCACAAAAAAAATTCTGCTATTAGTGAAGTCAACTAGTTCATATTGTAGTTGGGAGCTGACACTGCGTTGAATGTGGGAATGCGATAGTGATCAGTGTATTGTATTGGCATTTTTAGCATGTTAAAAAGAATCTGCGAGTGCACCAAAAGGATACTCTGGGATTGGGATAGGGAGGTCAGCAAACAGAGCACACTTCCTCATTTTCATTCTGTGTGCGCAGTGAGTAGTAAGTGGTAAGTGAGCGCTGAGCATAGTGCCACTGCCACTGCTCCCTTAGAAAAAAAAGACCCTTTAAGGTACGCTGCCAGCGTAGAAAGATGACGACGAGATTAGTTAGCCAGTTGCATCATACCAATTTGTAAATAGTGTAATTCGCAATATAAAAATCGTAATTTTTTTTGCATACTGCACACTCAACAGGAATATAACCAGGTTTTATACAAATGGGTAGTGCAGTAGCAAAAAATAATCATTTTTATACTGCTACTGCAAAATCCCATATTTGCATATGGGAAATTATGAGCAAATGCAAAAAAATCTATTTTTATTGGGTATATGAAATGTGAGTGAAAACATGCGAACGTGTCTCCCTCATTAATTGCAATTTTTTTTCAATAGGAAATTTCATTTTTATGGATATTACCTGTCAATATGAGTGAGACGTCAGAGACCTCATCAGGGTAATTATAAGCGCCGTCGTTATTGCAGTTTAATTAGGCGTAAAGGTAACAAAAAGGAATCACTTCAGATTGCGTGGTTTTGACTGGGAGAGAGATGTACTTGACTTGAAATGGTTGAGGGGAGCGAGGAGTAATGAGCGCCGTAAAAGGTGTGATGTGTGATGGTGTGAAAAATTAAGCCTTGAAGACCTACTTCACGTGTCTGAACTTATATCTTTGAGGCTTTTTTATGGCCAGGTAGACCTATTTTGAAAAGTAAATGAGCTAGATTCACTTTTTTTTACAAAATGTACTCCCGATTTCCCGTTCGCACTTCCCGAGTCAGGAGAGGTGAGACGAGAACAAAGGAAGAATAGATTTTTTACTGCAAATTCAATCTCAATTAAAAATTACTTTTTTGGTATCTCTTTATTAATGGCACATTAAACGGAGATGGGGCACACAAAATGGTCATCAGTCAGCAGCTGGCAGCCTAATAAAAGTGCGTTTTTCATAGGGGAGAAGATTGTCAATTATAATGATTGATTGGATTTATAGCACACGCCTGCCATTCAATTACATAATGGGGAAAGAATTTATAAAAAATTGTGATGGGATAGCTATAGTCATAGCCTAATGGCCTATCACCTCACCTGAAAATTTTTTTTCAATGGATTGTGGGGATGATAGGTTCAATAGGTCAGCAGATAATATATCATCATGGCCGGAGATTGATGTTTTTGTATCGGCTACATTTTTTTGATTGATGCTTTTCCTTTCCTCCATTAGGTACGTGAACTGTGAACAGTTGGCATAATATCACTGATAAATATTTTTTCACTGGTTTGCTCTTATTCCGTCTCTATTATCCTCTCAGGAATTTCAACTCCATTAGTCATGTTCTCACTCTTGTAGTGTGCTGCGAGTTTCAATGAAAATTTGTTTTTATTTTCTACTGCGCACTGCAATAGCTACATTGTTGCATTATTTTGCATTGCTGCACTATAGTAGAAAAATTAAGGAGGGCAAGTAATCAGAAGGGGAAAATTGTATGTATAATTTTTTTTAACGTGTTTACTTGCAGAAATGATTCGTTCCGTGACGGGATGGATAAACATCCTTCTCATTTTTCTTTAATAACATTGTAATTTATCAAGCGGTGAAGTCATTTACAAACTTTAATAAAAAAAATAATCAGAGCCCAATCTTGATGAAGTAAACAAATGGGGGTGTTCTAAGAAAAAAGGGAATGCCGACAGGCTAAACTTGACAATTTCAGATTTATCAATCAACCTAGCCATTTATTTCTAGGAAAGCCATTAAAAACATGAGTACTGTCATTTATGTCCATTCTAGCGTTTTTCCCCTTTTCCTTTACTTCCCCTTTTCTATTCTATTCTATTCTACAGAAATATTACATGTGGGAGCGGAAACATTGCCGAACTCATAACCGGGATCTGTACATGCAAAATAAAAGTATAAAACGAGCCAAATCAGTTTACACATTTTTACAGTTCCTTCCAATTTACCATAAAACTATTGGACAATTTCCTGCTGTAATAAAAGGGAAAAAACCAAAAATGGGCTATTTGCAAAACAGATGGGGAGATAGGCGAAAAGGTATAAAGCTGCCATAGATGCTGTCATTACATGGCTTGTAATCACTAACCAGCCATTTTATGATTTAATAACAATGACGGTTGTATACCTCTGTTCTGTGCAGATATAATAACTGTTTTTGTCGTCGATTTTTTTACTCCTCTCTCCGCTCTGGTGTGCCATTGCGAGATGCTACAATTTACAATTTTATTTGAAAGCCTTTTTTAAAGAGATACCTAACCAGACTATAAAAAAACTGGACTTCCTCAATTCCCTTAACTCGCATTTTGTGATCTTTGTGGTGGTGGCAAAAAAAAGTTGGTCATTTTTTTGCTCTTCTCTTGTAGCTGTTTGTGTGTACCGCTTAAAAATGCACATTTTTTGCAGAGTCTGCTGTTGAGTAACGAAGTAAGGCAATGAGCGTCCAATTAATAAAAACTCTTTAAGATAATTACCGCTACGTGCAGCTATGTCCCCCCGAGCTGTGTCATTTTAAAATAGTTGGTAAATGCGAAAAGGCCATTATTTCCGAATTTTTTCTTTAAAAAACTAAAGTGCTTGCGATTTAGTGCGCTAGCGCAGCCGAAGCTAAACTGACTTGTCCTACTTTGTCCATCCGATTTAATAAAAAAAGATAATAAATGCTAAATGGTAAATTTGAAGATGATGCCTACTTTTGAGGTAGATGCCAAAGCTAAAATATAATTTTAAAAAGTAAACTGCAATATATTACACTTTCCTGCCAAATTTACTAATTTAAATTTTTTTCTAAAATAAAAATTTTCTGTGATTTTGGAACAAAACTATTTTTGTCATTGTTTTTATAGGTCAGCCGTACGAAAGCAAAGTAGTGGGTGCTTTTGCCTTTTTGCTTAAAAGGCATTTTACTATTTTATTGCAAAATGCACCTGCATTTTTCACTCCACTACTCGGCACTCCCAAAAAATTAGCTGAAAACTAGCCCTTTCTTCAATTTCATATTGCAAGAGCACTAAAATAAAGTATTTATCAGAAGAAAAAACAAAAAATATTATTATTGTAATAGTAGACATTGCACTTTACGCGTTTTCTGTCGAAAAAATATTGTCGTTGCATATTTCAAAGAAGGACACGTGAGTAAGATTCCCTTTCATGACGTGTCGAGTGGTGAGCTTTACATTTAAATTGCAAATTCTAGTGAAGAGGCAATATAAAAAATTGACGACCACGCTACAAATGAAATTTGATGAGCTGACAGAATATCTCTTTGAAGAAGAATTAAATGATGCAATATAACAGGAGGGGGATACATTATCTTTCCCATTTAATTACATTTGCATGTCAACCCCGTACTATTGTTACTTTGTACTTCTCCCAATTCAAACACACAACTCATCATTTAAAGGCTAATCACTGTAATTGGACGCCTCTACGCCCTCCACGATTTTCCTGCGTTTTTCCGCGCTAACTCTACAAATTGGAGCAAATTCTGCATAGAATTTGAATTCTTTTAATATCAAATTAATTCCCTTTCCTAAAATAATTGCTCAACTCATTAAACGCTGGCAATTTCATTGTAAAAAAAGTAATTTGCCCTAGCAAAAAAAATCTTCATTTTCATCTTCTAGACTAACCTCATTCAAACTTTTTAAATGATTTTTTAAAGAAAGGTGGGGAGGATATTTTTCTCAAACTGCCCCGATAATTTCCTAGACACGTTTTGCTCTACATTTCCCTTGTCAGAATTTTCTACATTTTATCACCTGCGATAGAATCGATCACGACAGTGCTATCAAATTAATTTGAAGATATGGCAATTTCAATAATCTGTATCATACAGAAATAAACTATTTCATAAGTGACATTGTTTATTGCCCAGTTAACCTGCATTTAGCCCCATACAAAATTATTATTTTCTTATAGCTGAGCCCTTTCAGCCCCCTCCGTAAAAAAAGCAAACACTCATCAGTAGTCCCACACCACCACTATTGATCCATTTCCCTTATACCTATTACCTAGCCCTCTGCGCAGCATTTAATAATTTTTTTGAGGAGGAACCGGTTCTCCTTTTCCTCCCAAATACTTTTAACCTAAGTAAATTCACATGAGTGCATTTACTTTACCAGAAATGCAAGCAAATAAAAAAAGTGTACCTCTGCACCTTCTTCTAGAAAAAAAAACAATTTTTAAAAAAATGTTTCTAGCAATAAGCCTGTGGCTTGTGTGGCGCTTGACGCTTCCCCTCCATTTTTATTTTTTTTACTTCTGCCCTCTCCTTAAAATAATTTCGCAATCCTTTTTAGCTCGTTTGTCGTTTGAAACAGAAAACTAGAATTTCCTTTCCTTTTTCAATGCTACCTACCCACCTCCCCTTCCTCAGACTGGGACTCCCATGCGCTCTCTGTGTATGACCAGTGGTCACTCTTAAACGAAATATATGTACATAATTTTATTCTTGTTTGTCCACCACCGGTCATCACTATTACCATTACTGGTAGTTATCTTTTTTTGTAAATTGTTAGCCTGATTGGTATCTGCCTCATCCCCATCAAATATCAAATTCGCAAACAGAAGGAGCTAAAATGTCGTTTGGCTGCATCCCTCCCTTGTCACATGTCACAATCCCAAGCATTCGAAAACGAAAACCTTGCCTTACTTGCTCTGCCCTGCTTACCTGGTTGCACTCACAGAAGACAAAATGATTCCTACATAAAAAATGTATTCTCTGTGTCCCCTGACGTGTCACCTTTGCTCACCTCCTCGACAACATTCAAAAATTGATTTGTCGAAAATTACCTATTGATTGCTGCAAAATTGCTCACTCAATTTTTTATCGCTGTCGTGTGGTCACTCAACCACGTGGGGAGAGTCTTCTACACAAAAAAATAAAGGGATTCATTATTTAGCCGTAATCAGAATCCGTACAAGATAAATTAGTTTGTATCTGTCTTTCATTAGGAAACGCTGCGGTGACGTCTACTGTCTAAGATTTTTTTTTCGTTGGCGGTCACTAATGAAATATCTCATTTTATAAGAAAAAAATGAAGAAACATGCCTTATCGCTGTTTTGAGATCATCTCTCGTGCTTATCGTTTTATGTACGTTTTTACTTTGCTTTTAAGCTGCACTTCTCTTTGTATTGGCAAGGGTAAAGCTAAAGCTGTTTAAGAGCAAAAATACCTTGTAAGAAAACAGAAATAAAAATAGTAGCCCTTTTTGGGGAGCACAAGCCACCCAAACGGATGAGATTAATTTAGATTTTGGATTAATGTTGAGTAGGTACGCGAGAAAAAAATTTGCATCAGTGGCTTGGCCAAGTCTCTTTTAGCACACAAAGACAGAGAGATGCCGGATGATGACGATTTTCATTGTTGGAGTTATGATTACGCTATTTAACTGATGTTTATATAACTTGCATTGTAATATTTGAGTAATACAAAAAAAAACTAAATTTTTTGCATTTTTTGTCTATACCAATTAGAGTGGATGCATATGAGAGAAGGCACTATAAAAATTTGCAATTGCTGTGCTGGGGAGTACGGGATATGGCTAGATTCAATTGACATGCTTTATGCTCAGTTACATTGCTAATGGCTAATGCGTTATTGTCTCGAAAACATACATAGAAGAATAAAAAACAAAAAAATTTGGATTGATGTTTGATTGAGATCACTTTTTGCCACTGTTTTTTGGGGGTCGGAGGCTACAAAAATTTTGGTATTGTTACTACCGGTTCACTCTTGGGGAACACGNAACAAAAAACAAAAAAAAATTGGATTGATGTTTGATTGAGATCACTTTTTGCCACTGTTTTTTGGGGGTCGGAGGCTACAAAAATTTTGGTATTGTTACTACCGGTTCACTCTTGGGGAACACGATAAGGTGTAGGTACTCCAATTGCATATGATATTATTATGCATGCATTATTATAAATTTTTTTCCTTGGCCAAACAAATATGGAAGGATTCCTGGTGTAATAAAAAAAAGTGCCGTTTTGATAAGATTTTACTTCGCTGATAAAACACCTGAAAAAATACGAAATTACGTGCACTTATGTGAATGTGTTGCCGTTTTTATGCCACTGCAAAAATTTTCAGAAGGGACTATACTACGGATTGGTAAATTTTTTTTATTGTTATTGGCCATTGTAAGAAATATCCTATTTCTGAAGGAAAAGATATTTGAATGGGCTCATTACTTATTTTTGTGATACCATTCCCGTGAAGTTGTGAATGGGCACTAAGGGCGCTCATGCATAAATAATTGAGGAGCGTATGGGAATGTGCATGTAGTTGGGATGTAATTACTCCGTGTTTACTTGTTCAAATTAAGTGATTTACTACTAAGATTAAGATGGCCGTAACGCGTGTATTTTCAGAGGTTGCAATTTTCGCCACCGACAGTATAGAAGTGGAGATCTCTTGGAAATGATATTTTTGCATAAAAAATGATTATATTCTTTGTGAAATGGTTCACGCAACAAGAAAAATGGTTACAATGATGATTAGATGACCACTGGGGGAAGATAATTAGCAAGATATTGATAATGAAATTGGAATGGATGGGAATTAGGAATGAATTCGTAAAATTAATTTGGGAATAGAATCTTTGGAGTGGGGAACGGAAATAAAAAATCTTATTTTTAGTTAATTCTCGACTAGGTAGAAATTCGTATATCCTGTCCGTTTCCGTAAAAAACTTCCTTACCCTCTAATTAAAAGAGAGTGTATATTTAGGTAGATAAAAAATTAGATATAATAATATTTAACGGTGTACTTTTAGGGCTAGTTAGCGTTATCCGAACTAGTTCGAGCTATCCTTATTACTTGTAAAATAGCACTGTACTACTAGATTTCTCGCAGCAGTAAAATAAATCAGTTCGTGCTAAATATTTTTTTTGAGATACATCGAAGAAAAATAAATGGTCATAAGTCACAAGAGAGACAGTAAGTGGGAAATGGGGAAGCAGTAGCGAAAGGAAAAACATATTTTAGGGGTTGATTTTTGATTTCTCGAGTGATTAGTGATAGATGATCTGTTTTTGAGAGGTAGTAATTTATAATTTTATAATTTCACATGATCAAATTGATTGCCGAGGAGAATTGCAGTTTTTTTAGAGCTTTTGTAGAAATGTATAGTGTAACTGCAGACGATTATTTCCAGCTTTCCTGCAGCGATGTCGGCGAGCACATATGCAAAAAATGATGGCACACGCTTGATCGGACTTGTAGAGCTTTTGTTTTTGTCTTGTTACAAGAACAAGTTTAAAATAATGCCAGCAGGCTTTCAAAAATATATATTTTTTAAAAGTGTTTTCTTCCTCCGTAATTAAGCAGGCGGCGGCCCCTCAGTAGTCTGATCTGCTATTGGCAAACAGAATATTTATTTTTTTATGAGTCAAAACTGCATCTATGCACCTCAGGGGAACCCATTTCTGACTTCTGATTGGGAAGCATTTCATTTTAAATTGCATCAATTTTCATTTTATATCCCAGGGAAGATTAACCGTGCTAATATAGTACTTTTTAAATTGGCAATTATTTTCTGCAAATTGACTCTTATATTACAATGCAAATAGTGCAATATTTTATGGGGCTGCAGTCGGCATCCCTATACACTGCCATTTTTTTCTTGAATTGCCCCATTTAAATTAATATCTGATTACTGAAATATTAATTATGATGATAATGTGGCGACATAATTGCTTATTTACTGGCACTTCCCGCATCGCCAGTTTTCTGCAAACAACCCTCAAAATATATTATACCTTGTGAGTATACAGGCCGTTTTTTATCTCGGGGAGGTATAAGAAACTGCGATAACTTTTTAACCGTCTAGCTTTCTTATTACAACCCCTATGTCAAAAAATAGCAAACAAAACCAAGTTTTTTTGAGGACTAGTACCGGGAGTTAAAATTTATCCTAGTGATACTGAGCAACTAATTTTTAAAAATGGTTACGAAGCAACGTAAATCGTATCGAAACAAATGATGAAAATAATGAATGAAAATGCAATGCTTGGCCATCTAGAAAAAGGTATTTCGGTTTCGAATGTTTTGTTTTTGGTTGATTTTACTTAAAATGGAGCCTGACATAGAAGATTTAACATTTTTGGTTACTGAATTCGCTAGATGCAAAAGTGTGGTAACAGTTCAAAGATCATTTAGACGCAAACATCACTATCAAAGGCCAGCACCAAGTGAAAAAGTAATTAAAAGTGCATTTAAGAGATTCCAAGAGACAGGCTCAGTTAAATACCGCAAAAAACCGGGACGCCCGTGTTCCGTAAATAATGATGAAAACAGTCAGGTAAATTTCAAGTAAAAAAACTAGTTGACATTTCAATTTCTGAGCAGTTGCAAAAAATAATTGAGTCACTTCCTAAAAGGTGGTAGTTCGTGACTGGGTTCGAAATCCTCATGCTTCACTGACCAAGAGGTCCCTTAGTCTTGATATTCCCCGTGGTTCTGTGCATACGATAATGAAGAAAGCTGGTCTTAAATGTTTCCACAAGATCGTAGTGCAGGAATTATTTCCCCAGGACAAAATAGCTCGAGTTCGTTTCTGCGAGGTTATGGAACAAAAGCTTGGCGAGGACGAGAACTTTCTTCAGAAGATTGTTTTTAGCGATGAGGCGATGTTTCACTCAAACTATCTTGGGAATCAAAGGAATAACGTGGTGTGGAGCATTGTTTTGTTGCATTGATTGTCATTATTGGTAATAAATAGCTTGAGCTGTTTTTTCAATAAGTGAATTTGAGTTGCTACATGTGCAAATAGAGATAAGAACAAGTGTTGCTTCGTAACCATTTTTAAAAATTTGTTGCTCAGTATCACTAGGATAAATTTTAGCGCCCAGGACTAGTCCTCAAAAAAACTTGGTTTTGTTTGCTATTTTTTGACATACGGGTTGCAACAGGAAGGTCGACGGTTACAGAGTTATTAAAGATTCTTATACCTCCCCGAGATAAAAAACGGCCTGTATGTAATATATGGTATAGCGAGCTAGGTAATTCTGCCCTTTTGTCGTCTATTGATTTTCTGCATGAAATTTCATCCGCATTAGCTTAGCCAATGAGACCAACTCTTTTACCATATAAAATTTCGTAAAATAAAAACTGAAGATGTTCACACGTCGAATAGTTAGTTAGGTATCCTATTATTATTTCCATTTCCATGTTCTTTCTATTCCCTTGTCTTTAGTCTATTGCCCTGCAAGAACTTCCGTTTCCTTTCCCTCTCTAAATGAAGCTCTCCCATTGAAAAAAAAATGTTTCCAAGCGCGATTCCCATCGTATTAGTAACAACAACAATACTTGCAGAGCGACACATTTGGGAATTCCAGTTCTAGGCCTCCTTCAGTTCTTTATTTACTGTTATCGATAAAATTTCACACGCAGATAACAGTTACAGATCACCAAAATAAAAAAATGGAAAGGAAACTACATATCGCTTTCAAATAGTGTATTTACGTCATCGTACATCGTATTCGTCATCGTATTCCTCCCTTCCTAGGCCCTCCAAATTAAAAATTGAAGGTTCGTCCTTTTTATTTATTGTCTACCGACTGGCGCAGCAGTTGGTTTGGTATGCAAGTAAGAATATCCGTTTCTCTTATGTCCTTTTTCTTTTCTGTCTTTTTTCTTCATTCTTGAAAGCGTCATTTCATTTTTGAGTTTCTATGTTCCTACTTATCGCATTCTACATACAACATAGCTTTAAGTTTTTCCTTTGTTCAGAAAGGATTTCTAATCACCTAATCATGTTCAGACATTGAGCTTCACCTTGCGCCTGGAAAGGAGCGAAATTTAAACGAAAAACTATGCGTCTTTTTCTTTTTGCATTTTGCCTCATACAAACAAACCGCATCCACTTTTCCAGAAAAGAAGTCAAATGCAGTTGGTTAGTGGTTGGTTGGTCGATGCAAATTCAGAATTAAAATACTTTTAAAAATAACAAATTTCTGATTAGCTCATGTGTGGTGGCATTTACAAAACTCAAATTAGATAAGGTGGGTTAAGCAACCTTTAACCCAGCAATTGACAATTTTTAGCTGGTTTATAAGCACCGAACAAAGATACTGGATAAAGTTTTGTTTCAAAGAACTAATACGGCACAACATGGCAGCCATCGCGTAAGTTTTATTTAATTTCATGTATGTAATTAAGAATGCTTTTGTACTTAGAGAGTATGCAATAAGAAAATTGTGATGAGTTATGTGTACATATGCACAGATTAATACATTCCTAGTTTAAATTAGTTAAATTTCCTCCAGGACTTGAGTACGCTTGATCTTTGAACTTGTAGTTTGAGCGCAATGTGTCTTTGGAAAATTAAAATCTCCATTTTTAGACTTCTTGAAAATATTTTATTTTTTAAGAAGTAGAGCATGTGAGATATAACATTAAAATCTTATTTTACACTAACCATTCAATAGTCAACATGATAGAACAAAATAGCCATTAAATTATTATTGTAGTTCGTAATATAATTTGTGAACAGACAGTTAACTGGTATGACTTTTCTAAATTCCAATTTCCGCAGAAAGCCAAAGTCTGAGATGACACCGGAGGAGTTGGCCAAAAGGGAAGAAGAAGAATTCAGCACTGGTCCTTTGTCTATCCTTACCACTTCTGTGAAAAACAATACCCAGGTAATTTGTAATTCCTAAGTATTGCTGGTACATGCCTATTTATAATTCAAGCACAGGTCCAACATAATTTAACCTATCAGCTATCCATGACTTTGCCAAAGTGGCAACTCCCAGTAGCCCATGTGCGTGCTGTACTAACAAAAATGATTTCGGGATTAATATTAATCCCATTCAAACGGTTACAGAAAGAACTTTTTTTGTTAAAAAAGATATCACCGGGGATTGGGATGGGATTGTTATCGAAACGCCTTTGATGTTTGGATTGTCATATGCAATCAACCATTGGTGCCATGTGAACGGAGACTAAAAGATTTGAAAAACAAGACTAAAGTACTAACACGAAGTATATGTCTTGTTTGGAGCTGTTCTTTTGGCATAGTCCCAGTTTTAAATCTAATAATTCTACACTAAAGGCTGTAAACGTAATGTAATCGCATTATTCTTAAAGTTCTTAGTTTGGTATTCGCATGGTGACATTGGTTAAATTATGGGTATTGACCATTGACCGGATTAATCCAGCACCCTAAAGGAATCGTTGGAAACAAGCATTTGGGGAAATGTAAAATACATAGGGGTTCACTGAAAATTCATTGTTGCACTTTTATGTTGGGTGCTCGATTATTCCGGTCAATAGATACAATAATTAGATGCAAAACGTTAACTCTGCCAAAATGGCAGCTCCAAGCAAAGCGCAATTTAAGTACTAATATGATGGCAAATTGTTACAAAAAACCTTTTAGTATTCACTTATTTTATGTTTAACAAAACAGGTCTTGATCAACTGCAGAAATAACAAAAAGCTTCTGGGTCGAGTAAAGGCATTTGACCGCCATTGCAATATGGTTCTGGAAAATGTTAAAGAAATGTGGACCGAAGTACCTCGGAGTGGCAAAGGAAAGAAAAAGGTATAAGCTTGCAAATTTATTCTATAATAAATCGATAATGATAATTGATACTCTGAACTTACAGAGTTGTTCGAAGGTAGTATGTATGATATGATGGCTAATTAAATTGTATTTATTTGTCTCCAGGCAAAACCAGTGAACAAAGACAGATTTATCTCAAAAATGTTTTTGAGGGGAGATTCAGTGGTACTTGTTCTAAAAAATCCGTTATCTCAACAAGCGCCAATGAAAGAGTAGACATATTTTTTCTATTTAATATATAAGCCTTCCCGTTGTATTTAGTCTTTTGTATCATTAATTTCTATTTAAACATGTTTTTATGGAATGCAAGGTCTATAATTTGAGTTATACAAAAATAAAGTTTTGAATGAATTTGTTAAGTACTATTTTGTATTAGTTATAGTCAATGAAAATGAAATTTCGTTTTAACGATGACCGACGAAAAACGGTTTCGTCAATGGTTTCTCTTGTCAAGGTTGCATTATGGTGACGTGACATGACATATAGGTATGTATGATGCTTATTGAAGATATACATATGTACCTATGTAGTATGATCATGTTCTCTTCCCGGTTTTTATAACCTGCATCAATTTATAATAGTCTGCAAGTTTAAGTATAGCCGGCCACTCGGGGGATATTAGCTGGGCTATAAATGACGGTAAATTCGTAAAATAACAAATTTGGAAGTAAACATTTTTACAGTTCTGTGTAAACCTGTGATATTGAACAAAGTAATCGCAGATCTTACTTCGATCTGATCTACAATCTATGGAATTTGCACATAATTTATTAGCTTGAAAAACCTTAGAACTTAGATTAGAAAAATGTAAATGAGAAAAAGTGGTTGAACCAGAAAACTCCTATGTTAGGTACCTATGTTCTTAATATCAAGCAGCACGAACTATGGACACATTGGTATTGTTTTCAAGGTAAACTAAAAGTAGTGCCCGGGTTTATATATTTAATTGGTCACGTTATTATTTAATCCAAGTAAAATTTGAGTTTTGATAAGAAAGGAATGATTCATGATTGACAGAACATTTCTCACATTATCAACCCAACGTGTCTGCTGTGGCCCTTGGGAAATTAGGAATGAAAGGGTCAACTCACGCTGAAATTTTTATTTTCATTTTTCCTATACACACTGATAGTATCATTTATTAAGCTTAATTCGACAAAATTAATATAAATTCACAAATGTGGTATGTATAAAGAACAATATTACTGGATTTTAATTTAGAATAATAAGAAAGAGTAACTGGGGACTCAGAATACTAATTTAGGTAAAAATGTTTATGTTTAGGATTCCTTTTCAGCTAATGCAGTAAGTTGATCCTCGATCTCCTTCTCCGAGAGTTTGCTAAATATAAAAATTATTAGCATTAGTATTAGTTGACATTACAAATCATTTTGGATTAAACTTAACTAGTTTTGAGTAATCAATAGTTAGCAAAATAAATACTCCAAAGTAATCATTTACTTGAACTCAGGCTTATCTGTTGACACGATTCCTATTTCCATTTCGGACGGTTTTAAATCAGATGACAGAACCGAGCATAAGCATTGAATCGCCAACTGAGAATAAACATTAAAATGAACTTAATGAAGCATTACACGTTTGTTTGTGAAATCTGGAGTTATTCGTCCTGATATACGAGTACATACCTGAATGGTATCATTCACAGAATAGTTTTCCGTCTTCTTATACTTTTTCTCCAAGAAAGAGGATGCTTCGACTTGCTTGACACCAACGGAGCAAGCTTTATAACCACAGTAATAACCTGCTGGATCCGTTTTGTACACACATGGTCCAGATTCATCATCAATGCCTATCAGTATCATACCTGAAAATGTAGAATATATAAATAAATAATACGGTGACATGTGACATTTTGCTTACCAGGATGTTGCCTAAAATTTTGCTGATTATACTATTTCTGGTTTAATAATTGGTTAATGATTAATATGATTATAGTATAATAATATTAATCATTAACCACTTGTTTTTAATGCAGCAAAATTGATGCCTTTGATAAAAACGCCTAAAAAGGAAAAATAACGAAGTACTTGTTTATTTATTTACTTACTGCAACCAAGAGGTCTCATTTCAGCATTTTGAGTATAGACCTGACAAATATCAGCAATTCTTCGACACAACATATGAATGGGGATCTCGTAGCCAAATTTGTACTTCCAGTTAGCAGCTTCATACCTTGCTCGTTGAACTTGGGATCGACTGTCCGCTAAAACAAGACATAAAATACCCATTCGTAACTCAAATGGTTAATTTCAAATTGCTCAAACCTTCTTACTCCAATACCTTGCATTCCAGTCATTACACAGCCGATTCCACTAGTCAACTTGTACAAATGAGTAATGGTTGAAGGATCCAAAAGCTTGTCCTACAAATATGAAATTAGAAATGTCAAATAGAGTAACGATGTTGAGGAGAACTACATATAATGTTATATTACTATTACAGTTAGTATTTGCATGCTAACTTACTGGAACCTTCTTCTGAGTTGCAACCACGGCGCAATTATTTCCCCGAAGAGCAACGGAGGTCATCCCTCCCTGATTAATGGCTTTAAAGGCATATTCTGTAATGTAAAACAATACAATTAAACAAAATATTACTCTCACTCTCAGTATCACTACTACTTGTCATCCAATTTAAATTACAAATTCAATTTCTACAATCTACACTTAATTTCACCAGTGAAGTGAATATGTAAAATGAGACTAACCGACTTGGTACAAGCGGCCTTCCGGGGAGAAGATAGTAATATGCCTATCAAAACCAGCACTGCTTCCACGGGACATTGTAATAATAAAAAGTCTTCAACAGCAGTTCCTTCACCTAGGTTTAAGTTAAAAATATGTTATATAGTTATATTAAAAGTGTTTTTGATCTAAGCTTACTTTTCTGTTATGTTGATGTATAAAACAACATAGTTTTTGATGATTTTCACTGATAATAGCATTAAAAATTTAACCAACTCAGTCAGTATCAAATTCAATAGTACTTTGTAGGTAAAATACGCTTTCTGCTGCTATTGCTATTAAATATTTTCAATTAGAATTACCTTTACTACTGATTTCCACTATTGTGTTAATAAAATATAGTTTACGATTTTAACCGACACAACTCTAAAATGGGCTTACTTTTAGTGGCTGCTTGCTTACTCATTTACCAGTTCCAATAACAAAAAAAAAACTGAATGACAGGGCATATCACAGCGCACATCTATCCTTTTCGCTGAATGATGTTGCGAGATTTTGCTATCTGCGGCAAGCCTCACAGAGCACAGTCAGCTGATGTTGTGGTGAACATCATTGGCGGGCTTAGTTCAAATTCCATTTTCCTTATTTTAGCTATACAGAACAGAAACATAGCAGTTGGCAATAACAAATTCCGCCTACACGCGAAAATTAATTAACGTCAACTTTGATTAATAAAATACAGCGTGTGACGTCTGTGACGGTGACAGAGTTCAGTTGAAGAATATAAATAAGCCATGATGTTATCATAAATGGAAAGGATGACATTTGCTGTTGCTGTTCATAATATTGGAGGGGAAGGATCTCAGCATGTGAGAGAATCCCGATAAATTGGTTTATCAGTTATGGAAGCACGGCAGAAATAAGAAATAATGCATTTAAAAATTTGGAGGAATTTAAACTTAAAGTGAAAATAAAAGTCAATTTAGTATTTACATCGCATTATAATTTGTTCCTTGATTTCGTTCTTAATGAAGCCTTCAGCGTGTGGGAGACAACAGGAGGGAGGATATCGAAAGAGAAGAGGGAGGGAGGCGGTTAGTAGTTGGTCCGTGTGAGCTAGACGCTGTTTGTGAGCCCCTTTACTAAAGGGAGGAGAAAGGCTGAAAATTATGAAGTGTGGGCGTCCAAAATGGATGTTACGTCAGTTGTTCCAGGTGTTCTTCCTTTCGATTCTGCTGATTCTCATTCTGGCTACCGTCCTCGTGCTCGCATACTTTTTATATTACCTTCCTGCTTATCCTTCAGCCGCTTTTGTATCTCCGTATCAGCGTACTCAATATGATCAACAAAACCAAAGGACTTTTCTTCAAGGAAGTGCCATATCTTATGATAATAAACTTGGGTCTGCATCGGCTATAGTAGGGGATGCTATTGGTGGCTCTAATTTAATTCCGGCCTTGAACTTAATACCGTTTGAAACTTCTCCGGTACGCCATGTCTCAAAAGATATCATTTATCAGAGTAAACAGCAAAAAGACAATGGGGAAGACTCATCATTTTTTGTTCAGATGGGAAGAGAGTACCAAACGAAATGTTCCATGTTCACATGCTTTGACATTCACCGCTGTGGGGGTAGAACACTTCCTGGATCTATTAACAGCTCCCTGTCCATTTACATCTATCCGATTCAGCAGTGGATTGTAGATGGGAAGAAAATTCAGCATTCTCTCTCCAGAGAATTTTATCAGTTTCTTCAGACGATAAAGCGCAGTCCATACTACGTCTCTGATCCGACTCAAGCATGTATATTCGTGCCAAGCATAGATCTTCTTAATTTAAATAAGTTAGGCGTATCTTCAGATGACATTTTGGCAGCTCTTTCGTCGCTGGAGTTGTGAGTTTTTGGAAAACTTGTACTTAGCAATTCCGATTTGCATATGCAATTTTATAATTAAACTATTATTTATGACTATTTATATTTGCCGAAATGCTAACTTAATTCTTGTGGAAATTTTGTAGTTGGGGAAGCGCAGGAAAAAATCACCTTCTTCTCACACTTTTTCCCGGGAACTCACCATTGCTGCATTTAAAAACGAACGCGATTGTAGCCTCTTCCGGATTGTTCATCGAACACTACCGTCTTGGGTTTCATGTTCCTGTGATGTCTCCCAGTCCACTTTTATTTTTCAACCGAACTTCTAAAGCTAGTAGTAGTGAAATTCGCAAGCATAACACTAATGCAATCACAGCAGTTGCTGTTCTACAGGGGGCTTTCTCTTTCGATGATCTCTTTAGTAGTGCTAATCACGACAACTCCATTCTTCTGTTGGATTATTGCCATACTGCCAGCAATAACAGAAGGAAACTAAAACCGGGAGAAAGAGAAGACGCGAGTCACAGTTATTTTATCAGATGCACTGTCAGCACTCACAATAGAGGAGTTGTAAGTGAACAGTTTGAATATCCAGACATCTTGAAGGAATTTGATTTTTGTCTCGTTATTCGAGACCTTGCAAGCCCAGTATTGTGGGAAGTGATGAGTGTAGGTTGTATTCCTGTGATTATTGCCGATCATCAAAGACTTCCTTTTGACGAGTTGATTGATTGGAGAAGAACTTCGATTCAAGTATATGAGCATCAGATGCATCAACTGTCTTCCATTTTAAATAGTGTGTCAGAAAGACGTCGACGTCGCCTCAAGGTCCAAGTTCAGCGGACGTTTGAGAAATACTTTAAAGATATCAGTGCAATTAGTGAGACTTTGATGGTGGTATTAAATGAGAGAGTGTTCATGCACTATGCAAGTAGCATTCAAGTATGGAACGGAAGTGAGAAAAAGAGTGAGCTTGGAAAGGTGCAACTCTCTTTTAGTAACGTCCAGTCACCAATATTCAATCTTCTTACAGTTTCAAAGGACTCTGGATTTACAGCTGTGATATTGGCATATGATCGGGTTACGAGCTTATTCAGTGTCATTCAGAGGGTGGCTCAAGTGCCATCACTGGTGAAAATTGTAATTATTTGGAATAATCAAGTAAAGGAGCCTCCATCACGTATGTGCATTCATATAAATATTTACAATTTTCATTGCCACTTAGTTTTTGTTCACTTAATAATAAGAGAAAGGGAGCGAAAATTACGTAGTAATCGATTAGTTAATAATAATTTCTCAGTTACATATTTTGTTATGATATGGTAGTCGATTCGTGGCCAAAAGTTGGAGTTCCCGTTAAGATAATAAAAGCGCAGAAGAACAAGATGTCCAATCGATTTTTTCCTCATGATGAAATCGAAACCGAAGCCGTCTTTTCCCTTGATGACGATATTATCATGCTGACTGTTGATGAAATCGAGTTCGGATTTGAAGTACGTGTTGCCCTAGATTTCAATATTCTATGTAAACCTAAACCTACTATCTATTATAGCCATTTTAGAGCCCTACATCAAGGCTAATTCTAATCTAGCAAGTAGCAAACTGGAATTAGAAACTCGTCGTATTTTATTTTGCTATTTTGCATAATATTTTGCTAATATATTGTTCATTGCAGACTTGGAGAGAGTATCCTGATAGAATAGTTGGATTTCCATCTAGAAGTCATGTGTGGGACAATTCTACGCATCGTTGGAAGTATGAGTCAGAATGGACAAGCGAAATATCAATGGTTTTAACTGGAGCAGCATTTTACCACAAGGTTTGGTTTAAGACAAAAATAAATTAGGTGTTAGTGCGAGTATCTTGAGTAGTTTTGTGGAAATCTAGTATATATTATTTATAGTATTAATTATGTGTAGTGATAATCCTTCAATTTTAGGGTTGTTTTAGGATTGGATAGCTCAAAATGAAATTGTATTTTTGCTTTCCGTAGTATTGGCATTATGCATACACAAATGAGCTTCAAAGGGACATTCGTGACTGGGTTGACTCAAAAATGAATTGCGAAGATATTGCAATGAATTTCCTCGTTTCTGCCCGTACTGGCAAGTCCCCGATCAAAGTAAGTGAATGAAACGAGAAATATTATCAAATTCAGCAGTTTTCAGCATAGCGGAGTCAGCGGACATAACTTTTATACTACTTTGCCAGGTAACACCTCGAAAGAAGTTCAAGTGCCCAACATGCAACAATAATGAAATGCTTTCAACTGACTCTGGACATATGGTGGAACGTACTGAGTGTATTAACAGATTTACACAGATTATGGGATTTATGCCGCTTATATCCACAGAGTTCCGTGCAGATCCAGTCCTTTTCAAAGTGGATGGAGTGCCTAAAAGACTTAAGCGCTATCATGACATGGGAACTCTTTAGCATGGGATTGGATTTTGCAACCACTATTTTTTCCTTCTACTTTGTAGAATGTATCAAATCTCCAGTTCTGTTTTCTACTAGTCATTCCGTTATTGATGTTGCAATATTAACTAAATATACTAAAATTTAAACTACATTTTAGTTGTGCTCATAACCCAATCCCCAGATCTGATCAAGCCGTTACAATTTTACATGTACGCTTTTCATGACAAGACAATTTTACTAATAGTGTACTTTACAAGGTAAATTTTATTTTTATTTTATTTGCTAAATTCATTGCCTTTCATTTCACTATCGTATCGACTACTATTAAACAGCTCCAAACGTATCTAGTTAAATATGCACAAGGCAGTTACATTATTATTATTAGTACCTACCTACAAAATGTGGTTAGGTATGTGAAGAAAAATCCAGCTACAATTAAAAAAAATATATTTCAAGTTCTGGTGATAATACTGATTTTCTAGTTAATTGATAGGTGTATCATTGTAGTGTATACAATGTGCAGAAAGTTGAAGATCTTGAGCCTCTTCTCCGAGAGGAGGTTCATTTCGGCAACCTTAGCCACGCCCACCCTGGTCTAATACCCACTCCTAGATACTTCTAAAATGGAGATTACATTATTATGATATCTTCATTTTTCAGGAGAACACGACTCGCAATTTGCTAATTATATACTTGAGAATCCTCATGGGTGGGTATTAGACTAAGGGTTTGCGTGTCTAAGGATGCCGAACGAAATGAACCTTCTATCAGAAGTAAAAGGCCCAACGACTGTATGTAGATATATATTATGGTTGGTTTCGCAATTTATCAGGAAAATTTGCGAAATCTTAGCATAATTTCTCTGAGAATAGTAAATATCCTAATAAATAATTTTTTAGCAATTCCAAGTTATTATAGTATGTATTAGCATATTTAAAGCCGTAGCCAAAATTGAACAGTGTTTGTTTTTATTTGTATTTCATTCGCATACTTCAGTTCAATTTCCTGCATAGCATCAAGACACTCTCATTCAGGCAGTTTGACAACGACAACTATGCATAAATTGGTCATCGTCCGTCATAGTGAAGACGAAAAGTTTACTGTTTACATTATTGAAACATACCGATATACATTTCTTTGAAAAAGCCTCATGGATGGTTAAAAGGTCGGGTGCTCGTAACTTGTAGCCTAGCCGTAGCCGCTACGCCTAAACGAACGGTAATGGGATTCTCGCCTAAAAGACTTTATATCACGTATGCCTATTGCCTGGGTACATTTTCTTTTGATATAAATAAATACCTAGTTCCCAAAAAGAATTCTCACATCACAACAGCATTTCTAACATAACATAATAGCATACAAGAATACCTGTTCAATGTCAACTAATCAAATTTATTCCTGGGTAAAGTACGAATATGATAACCTTCTTCGCCGAGATAGCTCCCACTGAGGGGCATGGGGCATCAGCCAAAATTGGGGTGCCAGTTATCTTAAAATGCAAAAATTTGGCGTTGCGTTGTAGGCAATTCTCGTTAGTTAGTTAGTAGTTATTAGCTAATTAATAATTAATGGGCACTTGGTTTCTGTGATACAAGAAGCCACGAGTTATAATGTTTCATCCATACTACGTTTACATTTACGGGCCTAATTATTCCATTCCATGATACAAGCATCCCGATATAAGATCAATATTCACTTTCACTTTTAGGCATGCATGCATCAGCAAAATTGGTGATCTGTCTCATATTTATTCATCTTCACTTTCACTTTTCACTCCAAATTGCCAATCAAAACGAGTTTGAGATTACATTACATACTTTCTTATACAACTTACCTTACCTATATTATTACAAAGTACAAATACATACAAATGTGTGTGGCGTGCATACAAACACGCTATTGCAGAGTTATGTAATCAGCTAAAATTGCTATCGTGTATGTATGCATGGATGATGGATGCATGAGCATGTGTACAGGCAGCCAGGTACTGGAGTTTACGTGCACTTTAATACATGCACATCAATCAGGTGGATGAAGATGCTGGTCGCGAAACAAATATTCTGAAAGGAAGGTCCAATCAAACTCATTAATTTTTCGTTTATTATCAACAGTGCAATCATCTTCAATAATCCTCGAAAATGAGAACAATAAGCAGCGCCTTTCTTCAACCTAGTAAAGGAAAGACGTTTCTTTCAGCTATACTCCAACGGCAAAAGCTGATTGAAACTTCTCATATAGTCCCTTCTTTGACAAATCAGTTATCGAGACGTGAAATTCATTCAAGCCAAATAAATGTACGTAATATCGCGTTAAAACTTTTAATGGAGAATTCTCTTTTAATATTAAAAATATAATAGCAAGATTTCATTCTTTGATTTTTACTGTCTCCATTTTTTGTTAATTTGTTGGGCCCATATTTTAGTTTTCGGAATCAGTGGAATCTCGCCCCCAGTTTCCCCTCCGGACTTAAAAACTCAGTTAAAGGATATGGAGGAACATTTACAGAATTACGGTGATCATTATCCTTTAAAAAACTATGCTAAGACGAGTGAGCCGATTGAATAGAAGAATACGATTAAATTTATCATGTAATTTGTACCATGACTTACCTGTACCAGGAAAGTAACAAATACGAGAAATACGAGTTATAAGGATATGTAAAATGACAAAAATAAAAGTCATATCAATCCCAAAAAACTTGTATCTCTGTAAATCTCTTAATTTTATTCAATGTGAAATACATGCTTCGAAAAAGTGCCCTTCCCTCCTAGACACTTCCTAGACACTTCCCCCTTAGCTACGGCTGGCACAGGGTTACCAGTTATTAATTTATTATTAGCTAATTTAATTCTACGAGTTGTGGCTTTATTTTGACGAGGATGTACAATTAAGTAGAACACGTTTAAAGTTTAATAATTTTTAATCTTCACTTTGTAAAAAATTCGTTGTAATTACTGCATCGGACTCTTTGAATGCGAATTTATGAAATAGAGAATTTAATTAGACCAAAAAAGTTAATTAAAATTAAGCATGTGGTTTGAAATTTATTAATTTAGCGAATCATGGTGGCAAATAATCCATATACTCCAGTTGTTACCACTTTCCGAAATATCCATCCATGTATAATGCATGCAAGTACAAGTTACATATTTAGAAGGACTCCGGTAGTTTTCATAAACCACAACTCGTAATTTTAATTACAAGTTTGAAAGCGTTAAATTAACTATGTTATGGTTACGCGTTACTAATAATACAATGAGCTTCCCTCTTCCCCCTTCCCTCCTAGATGTCTAGGAAATGTCTAGGATTCTAGGGCATTTTTTCGAAGCATG
>JAHZND010004468.1:0-22206 GCA_027744115.1 Acrocyrtus sp. NNG-2020 | reverse complement strand
CTACCTTCTTACCTCCCTTACGACAATGTCCATTTTTGGCTCCGCTTTGGCTACTAGTCACCTTGCAGTGGACAATATTCCCATTGTTCCAGATAGAAATTTATATTCAAAGGTATGGAATATGATATATTGTAATAGGTTACTTAATTCTGACTTATGCTCTTCAAAAAGATTGACGAAATATATCCAATTATTTTTGACAGATACTTTCTGGAGCTTCTTTGGCATCTATAGGGTTTCTGGGGATTTACTCGATATGCAAACCGGATAATGTGACACTCACGCAACACAAGCATTTTCAAGTCGTCAAAAAATTCTCTCTTACCGGTTGTATTGTGACCAGTGCAGCATTCCTAGTGTACTTTATTGAGTCCACTGTGCTCAATAGAGTACAGCAAACCTCAAGGTATCCAAAATTCCAAGTGTCTGGAATACTATATATAAGATCACTTATAGATATATGCCTTAATATGTTTTATATTTTCATCAGCTTGTGGGACGGGGATCCACCCTTGCTATGGCCCTTAGATGGAGGATGGAGGCTTACAGTTGCTTCATTAGGGATTGCAGCTTTGGCCCTTGCTACTTTTGAATTTCTTATTCCACTATCTGTAATTGTGACCAACTTAAGCAACGACGGACTCCTATACAGAAACCTCAGGAAATCTGTACGAGCCAGATGAAAATGACAATGAGCTAATTTTCAGCGGAGATGTTTTATGTTACTAAATTTTCTTTTATTATGTTGTATTTTAAAGGAAGAGACAATAGGATGGAACGCAATAACACCACTTGTATTCGGCAGCGTCTCTGCCCTTCAGGCATTCCTCATAGACACAAAAGTTCTGTTAGGTTTGACCTCTGCCAGTTTAATGTGTATCAATATAGTAGTGTGCTCCTCCATGCTGAGTCTACGTTACCAGCCAAAATTGTGCCATGCCCACCAACGTCGTTCTGGACACACCAGAACAAGACCTATTCCAAAGAATTTCATTAGTGTGGAAGGGCAAAGGAGTGGAATTCGTGGCCCGCAGGGGAGACGACTCTTAACTGTAAGTTTCCTCAAACATGGCCTAGGCAAAATTCAAAGAGATGTGATGCATGACATCGATGGTGCAAGAACTAGTGGCGCTGCATCAGGGAGCAGGGATAGGGAACAGCCAACAGATAGAACTCGCCTGATGGATGACGTCGGTGCTGCTCCGATAGAGCAGTAATTCAAAAAATTCTACGCAAATTTAAAAAATGTATAAATAAGTTTGTTTAAAATTGTTATCAGTAAATTTCCTCATTAATTTAGTAGGAGAAGGGAGTCGGCCGAGTTTAGCATGGGAAGCAATGTGTCAGGCTATGAGTCCGAGAGTGACGTCACTTCGGACGCTACAGATGACACAGATATTGACGCTGTCGTGACGGAGTACCAAGAAAGAATTCGTGTGGCAACTATAAATGGTTCTCTTCCTATGAACCCCACTTCAGGGACTGGAAGGCGAGTCGCTCTTTCAGTGATCGCACTTGTCCCATGCTGCTTGGCTCTAGCAGCTAGTTTAAACCGGGCTCCAAGGGGGCAAATTACAGGAGTCATGCTAGCAATATCTTCGGGTCTACTTACATTCCTCCTTTTGGTCGTCATAAGGTGTGTCATTTATTTGTAATATAATTGGCATATACATGCTTCATGTGAAAGTAGCGAAAACAGTTAACCCTTATTTTAACTTTTAATAATGTTTGTTTAATTGTTCAGTCGCCAACCCCAAAAACGTTACCAAAATTCAGCTGTCTCGACAGCAAATGGTAATGGGTGCAACAGTGGGAGCAATAATGGCGCCTATAATGACTACGACCTTTCAAACTCTTACTTTATCCAACATTCCATTATTCCATGGGTGCCTGCAGCGGCCATTTTCATTCATTGTTGCTTACTACTAGAAGGATTGGACTTGGCCGGTCTTCCCTTCGCTTTCTGGTTGTCAACTGGTAACTATAAAACTTGATTCAAATTCTCTATTCTCTCAACCATATTTTTACATTCTCTCAATGCAAGTTGTACTTCCTCACAGGACTAATCATATACTTCAGCTATGGAGTGACTAAAAGTGTCGTAGCTCCTCCATTTTTGATGGGACATGAAAGACTTCGTCTCAGTACTACTACTCATCGACAGCCTGTGCTATCCACCGTTGTATGTGGAAACGACCCTTCTTCTGCAACCACATCCACAAGTTCTTCAGAACCATATGCTCAGATTGACACGATTTTATTACCTTAAAAAATTACGAATAAGTACCAGGATACAGGTAACGTATTCAAATAGCTTCGTCTGTAAATTTGTTGAGCACTTTTACACTATCATTTACGTTACAGACAGAATTCAAAAGCAATTTAATGTCGATGATGATACTTCTATCTAGTCATCCCTCCAGTATTTCATTTATAAATTTTATCTGGCGGAGATTACATAATTTACAAAAAAAACTCCATATTGTGTCCGATAGGAAATAGCATCTTTACCTTAAGTAACCTTAAAAGTACACTTACGAGATATAAAAAATTAAATACTGAATCATTCATGTACTAATACTAACTGTGCTAGCGCTGAGCAATCTACCAAACATGAAAGTATGTATGCTACTTAAAACTAAATTACTACACAATTTATCTAGAATTTGAGTTTCAAGCTATGCATCTATTAAATGACATAAAATTGAGGTTTAGGATATAGGGAATCTTTCTGTGAAATTTGATCATAAGTAAAGCATGTGCAAATTTGATAATACAATCGTTTCTAAACATTCCATATGAAATTTACAAATCTATGTGAAACAATAAACTTTAAATATACTGTAAAATATTTAAAAGCTATTATAAAATAAATTGTTACGTAAATCGTGAAGGGGAAAATATAAAGTGAATATTATATCCGGAAATACAGTCCAGGTGGCTTCTTACTTTAATGGCTTCAAATGGGTAAAAAAAGTGTAATTGAAATATTGGCATTATATTACATATCGAAAGTTACGTAATCGCAACTTTCCATCGTCTCAGTTTGTCATATGACATGCCAACTATCTTAGTGCTGGGACTCAGCTGAAAGATAACTTGAGCGCCCCACGGGTAAATTCATTTCAAGCAGAGCTAGTCACGCTAGTGGCCTGAATGAATCAAAAGGTGAAGAATTATACAACTTATTTTCCGCCGACTTGGGTTACATCGCGGCATCCAGCAATGGAACCATGATCATTTTGACTATCTCGACTTATTTTTCATGTCATATCATGTCTACCTCGTTGAATTCTATTGAGTTCAAGAGAAAAACTATCGTGGGTAGTTTTCATTACAATATTTCATCATTCTCCAAAATCCTTAGCAGTTGTACACCATGTTGTAAAATGGGTTACCTTTTATTTTAGAAACTTTCTAAGAAATGAAGTTAGTGGTTATTTTACATGACGTCTGTCTAGGTCTCTCACAGGTTACCTAAAGTGACGGATAAGTAGGTGACTAACCTTAATGTTTCGTTATGTTCTCATGGCCTTTTGAAGATGGAAGTGAGTGGTGGTAAATATGCTATCATGCCTTGACTGGGTTCATGGGTCTTGTGATAAACTTGATAACTTGTGTTGGCAGCTGCTTCTTCTTCACTTGGAGGGTAAACGAAAATGTAGAAAGTAGCAATTACAGAGGACAGAGAAGTAATAATATTCAAGGCTTAAAAGAATCTCCTTATCATCAAAGCTTATGATAAGAGAGAGCAAACAAAAATGTTAACTTATTTCTTTTAATCCTTTTCCTTATTCGGCAGGGTGGTTAATTGGCAATGCTCAGTAAATCCACCATAAATTTTTTCTTGTGTACCTAGTTCCTGTGTGGGTACTTTTCGTTGCTAGAAAAATATGCGGTAATCTGAATTCTAGGTAAAAAGATATCAATTTTACCCCTGTTATGCTGAGATCTTTGCTATTCTTGGCTTTTCTTGAGAATGAGAATATTCCTAAAGACGGTTTATTACATTTTTGTGGCTGAATTTAAAGAACTTTTTATGTGGGGAAATGAGTGCTGGTTAATATTTTCAGCAAGTGGCCATCTCCAGTGATGCAGCTTATTACCTATTTTCAATGTTGATGACCTTGAGTAACCACTGCAGTAGTCAATGTGTAAAACAAGTCTCTCAAGTTTCTCGAGAAGGAAGAAAACCACGTTGAACTGAATCTAGCTGGAAGTAAGTAAATATATTATTAGGCATATGTACCTTTTATATATTACTTCAAAATCTTTTTAATTAAAAGCATTCTTTGCCGTCCAGCAGAGTATAAGCACCTAGCGCATAGTTAATCCTTTAAGCTCCCCTTCTATTTGTCCAGATTTTATGGTGCGCGTAAGCAAGATTCTTGCTGTTCGTGTCATGTCATGTGGCTTCTTTTTCGAGTTTTCTACATGGACGTAGGAAAATATCTATGCCTTGCATTTAATATCTCGAATCTTTGCAAAGGAAAGAGTGAAGCTTATCTGTTCGACAGAAGCTATATGTAGGTAAATGGCTTCAACTTGGATTTTTAGATCGTGTTTAAACTGGCTTACATATATAGTAAAATATGGGTTGCATGTATTCATGCTTGCGTACACACATTACATACCACGATTGCCGAGTCGTAGAGTTAGAATTAGGATCCGTATCTCAAAAAATAGTTGTCACTATCTACGACGTGGAAAGGGATGCGTAGCAAAGTATGGAACATCCTTCAGTGCAATCACTGGAGCTAGTATATGAGATATCATCATAACCCACAGTCTGTGGGACATAAGCTCATATAATTTAGATATATTAGTAAATCGTAATCATAGCACTCGTAATACCTATTAAAATCGCAAGGAAAGGTGGAACCCATTTGGATAGTGAAATGGGTAGATCTTTTTAACCCTTCCATGTAAAACAGTGGAGAATAAATCGGAATAATGTAGGTTAGGCGAATGTGGTTGACATTGCTTAATATTTTGGAGATATGTTATTAAAAGCACGAATAGATTATGCAATGCAGTGCCGGGAGTAAGTATGATCATACGTAAACGACAGAAAGAAGTAGAGGTACATAGTGAGCAACCTTTTTAATCCTTAAGTTACAGCACCTCTACATTTATATGCTCCGGGGTTTAATGTATCATGGTGTGCTCTTAAATATAAATATGCATCTTTACCACACGATTCTTTTATAGCCGCTCAAGAAAAATCCTTTTATGTGGAAGCCGACTTCTGCTCCAGTATCTGCGTTAAAAGCTAATATCCTCGGTCACTCTGTCTGCACAAGCGGCGAAGCTGGTTGACGGCTCTCTGTGCTCCTTCCTTAACCTTCAAAAAGGGCTAGTTGTGACGCGGTGACACATTCCTTCAGTTACGTAATCATATTATCTGCGTAAAATGGTTGAAATCGACGTAAATGGAGGTCCGGTGAAGGTGCTTCTAATTGGAAGTGGAGGAAGAGAGCATGCCATAGCATGGAAGCTGGCGCAGTCTCCAAAGGTGAGTGTAACTTATTGCTCAATTCACTTTATCTTATCAAAGTACATGCGTAATTGCAATCTGAACTTACTAAATGACATTAACATAACTAAATTTATTACTAAATTTCCCATATATGTAGTATATTATAAAAAAGGTTTTGACCGTCGTCGCAAATTATGGCGCGATGCAGTCTAGCTGACCGAATTAATAAATATACTAATGAACGTTTTTTCCTGGTACTTGTAGGTTACGCATATCTACGTGGCTCCCGGAAATGCAGGAATTGGCCTAGAAGATAAAGTAACTTGCGTCAATCTTGATATTGAAGATTACCAGGTACTTTTCTGCATTTATATTCACGCTCTATTTTGAAAACTATTACCTATGTTCGCAGTAACTAATTTTTGGTTTCGAACCAGGGCGTAGTTGATTGGTGCGAGAAAAATGCGATTGGACAGACAGTGACATGGAGATTGTCACCGAGAAAATTATGAAAAAGACAATTCACGGTTTGAAGGCAGAGGGGTAAGTTGAGACATACTGTGTGGTGCAGCTTATTGCAGCTAAGCTTCTAGAACAAATCATGTAGCTAAATTAAATCATTCCCGTTTACAGAGTTCGCTACATTGGAGTCCTGTATGCTGGTCTGATGATGACAAAGGATGGACCTAAGGTTTTGGAATTCAACTGTCGATTTGGTGACCCAGAAACTCAAGTTCTGCTGCCACTCCTTGAATCAGATTTATTTGATGCGTTTGCAGCCTGCATCAACGGTAATTTGGCAAATTTGGAGCTTAAGTGGGTTCCAAATACCTACACTGTTGGTGTCGTTATGGCTAGCGCTGGCTATCCAGGCACATATGCTAAAGGCAAGGAAATAACCAGACTGGAAGATATCACTAGTCTTCCTGGCCATGTCGTTTTCCACGCTGGCACGAAGAAAGACGATGGTAAAATTGTCACAAGTGGTGGACGAGTTCTGATTGCTGTGGCGTTAGCTCAGGAGTTAGCACTCGCAGCTGCTAAAGCGCTCCATGCGGTGAACACAATCAGCTTCCAAGGAGCCCAGTACAGAAATGACATAGCAAAAAAAGGAATTGCCAGGTAGGTTGCATAACGTAATCGGCTTATTTGAAAGGAGAGAATTATATCCAGAAATTAATAATTCCTATCTTAAACAGATCGCTGCTACTCAAGGGCAAGATGACGTATAAGGGGAGTGGCGTTGATATTGATGCAGGCGATACTTTGGTTCAGCACATTAAGGCATTGACAAACAGCACGAAAAGGCCAGGTACTCTTGGGGATATTGGTGGCTTTGGGGGGATGTTTGACTTGAAGGCTGCCGGTTATAAGGATCCTATCCTTGTATCTGGAACTGATGGAGTTGGGACCAAGCTCAAGGTATTGTGTATAGTAAATGGCAAATTATCATTTATACATAGGTATATGTATTTATGAATGAGAAACTAATGGGATATACCGTAATTCACTGGATTGTGACAGATTGCTGAAGCTACTGGAATACATGACACAATCGGAATTGACCTTGTGGCAATGTGCGTCAATGACATTCTTGCTCATGCTGCAGAGCCCATTTTCTTTTTGGATTATTTTGCAGTTGGCAGACTGGACGTTGACGTTGCCACGCAAGTTATTATCGGGGTTGCAGAAGGATGCAGACAAGCTGGATGTGCTTTGATCGGTAAATTAAAAATGCAGTTCACGAAATAATCTGTTTGTCGACCTATCCACTTCTCTATTTGAGATTTTTTTTTGATATTGTAAGGTGGAGAAACTGCGGAAATGCCCAGCGTTTACGAACCTGGAGTATATGATTGTGCTGGGTTTGCTGTCGGAGCTGTAGAGAGGGGCAAGCAACTGCCACTCACCGACAAAATTGATGATGGAGACATCGTGATTGGATTGGCTTCTAGTGGACTCCACAGCAATGGATTCAGTCTCATTCGAAAAATCGTCGAAAAGCACGATTTAGACTACAATGGCCCATGCCCATTCAATGATGATCCAAACGTTACTCTTGGAAAAGCTCTTATAGTTCCCACCAAAATTTATGTTAAGTCACTCCTTCCCGCTCTGAGAAGTGGCCGAGTCAAAGCTTTTGCTCATATTACTGGAGGTGGTCTGACAGAAAACATTCCAAGAGTTCTTCCAAAGAACTTAGGAATTGACATTGACGCTCAACGCTGGAAAATCCCACCTGTGTTCGCTTGGGCTGCGGGAGCTGGTGGAATCAGCGAACCGGAAATGCTTAGAACGTTCAATTGCGGCCTGGGCGCAATCATTATTTGCTCTCCATCAGAGCAACAACATGTCCTGAGTATGATTTCAGAAGATGACGCATACGTTATTGGGCGAGTGCGTAACACATTTGGAGGTAAATATTCAACATTAAAATTACTGTACAATGTACAATAACTGTCTATATGAATAAGCCGAGTCTGAGTGAATAACGATCATAATAATATATGAAATCGTAAAATAATATGATTAACTACAATAGACGATCCAAAAGTCCGAGTTAAGAATTTTGCTGATGTGATTGCTCCTGCCATGAAAAAGCACACTGCGTATCCACTGGGTCTCACCAAAAAGAAGCGCGTTGGTGTCCTGATCTCCGGAAGTGGAACTAACCTCCAAGCCTTAATCGATCATACTTTGGACCCACACAAGGGAAGCTTAGCAGAAATCGCCGTTGTCATTTCCAACAAGGCTGGAGTTGAAGGACTTAAGAGAGCAGAGAAAGTGGGCATTCCTACAAAAGTTATTCAGCACACAAAGTACCCAACTCGAGAGGCTTTCGATGAAGAACTTATTAAATCTCTTAATGCCTTCAACGTGGACCTCGTCTGTCTTGCTGGGTTCATGAGAATTTTGACTCCTGCTTTTGTAACCAGTTTCCAAGGTCGGCTAATTAACATCCATCCTGCCCTACTTCCAAGTTTCAAAGGAATAGACGCTCACAAACAAGCCATTGAGGCAGGTGTCAGATATACCGGATGCACTGTCCACTTCGTTGAGGTATGTGAATCACAAATTTTGCGCATCACTTAATTTTTATCTAATTAACTAACACCTAAAAATTTTTGCTTAGGCTGAAGTCGATGCAGGAGCAATTATTACTCAAGAAGTAGTACCAGTTGAAATTGGAGATACAATCGAAGTACTTCAAGAACGAGTGAAGACTTTCGAGCACAAAGCATATCCCAGGGCTCTTGAACTTCTGGCTCGAAACAAAGTACACCGTGGAGATAACGGTAAAGCTGTTTGGAATCTCTAGAGAATTTATAGAATGTATGAAATCCCGACATAGTAAACATGCAAAACTGATTTTTGTGTTTTAAATGATTTTGTGTATGTACTGATTAAAAGTGAGCTATTAAAAGTTTTATTAGTTTCTGTGTAAAACTGACTATATACGTAAACTTGGTCATTATTCCATACGATGGCATTTTTCTGCTAAAAGTAATAATTGATTGTATAAAATATCGACTAGTTATATTCATGTAAATTTTCACTTGGCGATGCTAGATTTTAAAAATTGATAGGAGACTACCCAGGAAAGAATCCTGCGAATCATTTGTAGCACTTTGTTTTCGTTCTGTTTCTCTCTTCACTACTTTATCGGCACATACCTGATGAAACTCAGGGTCAAAATTTTGTAAAGTTTTTTCTGCTACTTTATCTAGTTGAAGTCCCATCATTTGCTTGTGCAAACTTGGGACAGTTAAATTATACTTTAATATCATCTTATTTAATCTATCACAGTCGGGTCTTAATCCTTCTACATAATTATTCCACTGATCTCTCTGTTCACTAGTTATTGTGCTGCCAAAAATGTGACGAATCTCTTTAAGCTGCATTTTGATACGACGGAGCTCTTCCTTAATTTCCTTTTCAAGCATGATCCACTCAGGAGAAAATCCGTTATCGATAAGCACTTGATTTAACTTATGTGTGGTGAAGTCAATGTAAGGATTGTAAGCGTTAGCAGAATTTAAAGGTTTCCCTTTCCCAGATAAGTTATCGAAGTCGCCTTTTGCCATCGCCTCCTGGATCATGTCTTCGACAAGTCGGTCAACGCCAATTCTGGAATAAGAATGAAAGGCAATTTGATACATATGTAAGTATACCTACTTTGTTTTTCACATTATGTGTAATAACTTTTCACTTCGGGCTGTTAATCATAATTTCAATGTATGTACCCTGTTTTCATTTTCTTAGCTGCCTTTTGCTCCTTAGCAAGATCCCAAACGTCGGGACTGCCAGTACGAGATACCTGTTCCATGCGGTGGTCTAAAACATTTTCTATAGCTTTCATTGCACGCCATTTCTGGTACTGCTTTTCCCTTTCTCGTGGTGTTCCTGAACCAACTCCATCAAATGTCAGGTACTGCCGGTGTTGAGGAGCTGTATGCTGTTGGAAAAGAACCATTCTTATTCTTGTCCTTTAAATATACATCAACCTCTGCAGATAATGTAGGTAGGCATATGAAGAAAGTGTAAATTAGTCACCTTAATATCAGGAGATTCTACTTCTTCCTCCTGTGAATTTCTCTCGGGAACTTTTGGCTTATAATATAATCCATATTCGCCCTCAATTTTATGACGATTGTGGCGGAAGTCAGCAAAGTATTTTAGAAAGTTCCTGTACGCATTGTCAATCTGCAACAAATTTTCACCGACATCAGAATACACAGAATAATAAAATATGTGCATGTCCCATCCATCAAGATGGATCGATATATCTCTAAATCTAAATGTGTTCCTATTCCTACCTCATGAAATTTAGGAGCACTGGCATCCGGTGAACCAGAATCTGGATGGAAACGTTTTGCCAATTTTATATACACATCCCTTACCAATGCTTCATCTTGACAGTCTTCGGGAACTCCAAGTAACTGACAGTCTTTCTGCAAGTAAGGAAAGCCACTGTATCATATTGCATGCTTACATGCACATGTTAAGTTAAACTATTGTAATCAGTCCAGAAATATTCGGTAACGTTTGCATGCAAAGCTTCTTACCTTACGTTGTCGCTCTTCTGCGCTAAGAAACTTTCCCTGGTCATGACTCTGTCCGTGAAACGAGTTCTGGGGATGTAGCAATCGGGGAAAGTAGCCTAAATTTTTTGAAATATTACTCCAATACTCATTTAGTACTGAATTAAGCACCAGACTACGTAAAGTTGTTCGTTTGAACATGGTGCAGAATACTGGCAGAATTAATATACTTTATTTTATTTTTGCTTCGTACTTTCACTTTACTTTTGAAACATTTCGTTTTAAGTTATGCCTGCCTACCTACATATTTAACATGGTGAAAACTGGCGGGAGCTCATGGTTTTTAAAAATGCATACTTTTCTAGTCACTATAAGTTGTAAATAGCTCCCTTCACTTGTGAGGTGTGAAGTTCAAAACTAAACATTCGCAACAGCCTTCGTGTTTTCACTCCAAATCAAGTTTCAGTTTGCTTTCCCCACGATGAATGAAATACAACCAAATTAGTATTTAAATGTTATTATCGCTATTTTACGAAGAGAGTTACTGACAAGTGACAAGCACGAAACGAGCTAATTATAAACCTGTAATTAATTTCGACTCGCCGAAAGATGCAATTCAAGTGTTTTAGGGCATACAGCTTCTGATCACATGGCAAGGGTGAATCTTTTTTATGCAGTTTTTAGTTGCCTTCACATTTCATACAATAAGGACGACTTTCACTTACATGATACTGAACAAAGTCTAGATGAGACGTAATAATGCAATGTTGGTAAAGTGCAATAGATGAATTTATCTACTTATCACCTGGTATGCTAAGAAAGACGTAGTTTCCCAGCTGTAGAATTTGCAGTATATCCAACAAAAGGTTGCACAGTGTACCTACTACGAGATTTATGCTGCCAAGTCCGTATAATAGGATGAAGCTTTCAGTAACTATGTTTCACCAGAATCGCATGCTTTTACTCCCCATTTCCCTATACATTTGAATGCAGTATGATAATATGATAGATAGCTTACTTTTCTGTGCCAAGAAGCTTTAAGCAGGGCATATGCTGAAGTGTAAAAGTGTGTTCATTTGATACTAGTTTGTTTGTTGGGCTCAATATAACACGCATCCTTGACTCATTCAAACTGTACGTACAAATAGGTTTACGAGCGATTCAGCACTCAAGCTGTTCCAAATTTCATTTCCATATGAACTCTCAAAAAATTCTCCGCGTTCATCCAAGTCAATCCAGCCGCAACCGCAATTACACGCTGCAGTTTGGTTGTTCCCCAGAGAAGGAAAAGCTATTCAAATTAATCGGAATCCGTAATCGCACACACTTCCATCATATCATCAGAGAATTGTTGAAAACTGCATCTTTCTATAGCCATTATGACCGTGAATTCCAGTTGTATACACTTTCCCGATCCCGACCATATGCCATCCTTGTATTTTCGCGAAATATCTTGCATCGGAACGCCACTTGTTACAAAACACTCTCTATTCCATGAGCCAAACAATTGATCATGGAATATATTTCACCATTTTTTTAATGCAAGCGCACGTAAAATTATCCTCATTTTAAAATCATCGTCTTTTATTCATCATCACCATCACCAATAAAATAAAGCCCCTGTCCTTGATGAAATTTTCTTCGAGAAGTTTCACAAAGTGAAATGATTAACCTTCTCTCTCGCTTACCATATTACAGCGCATCAATATAATGAGCTGGCTACATGCATTCCTATTATTGCCATTTTTCCCAGATAGTAGCACTTCCCCTCGGCATACAACAACCCCTCGCATGAGACTGAGACAGCACAAGCATAATACTCCACCGATGCAATACATTACTTTTTTGTTAGTACCTACCCACAAATGAGAATAACCTTAACCCTTCTTGTTTGCAGAAGACTACGACTCATAGTCAAGAGGAAACAAACCTGAGAGCGATTTAATATTTTAGTGCACACTTGCACAGAGGCATTACCTACGATAATGCTCACACGAGAGGGGAGGTTTTTAACAGAAAAGTAGGTAGAGAAGGGCACTCATTGAAAAAAAAATTTGTTGAAAACGAGGCTAGGGAACAGTTAGCCAAGCTCATTGTCCGAGTCAGTCTACTTTCATCATATGGTTTGGCTTGCATATTGCATTGCAACATATAGAAAATAGCTTGTCTGTACACGAAATGAATCAATGGATTTGTGTTGCGAGAAGACAAAAATGAGTCTATTTTATATGAAAGTTTGCACTGAATCTTATTAAGATGATGCAGGATTACCTGTCTTTCTAGTAAAAAGGGAGAAATTTTTGCAGAGACGAGAGACAGTCAAACAGCAAAGTGAGCAAGTTTCATTTTTTAAGAACAGAAAAGAAACCCCATCAAAAAAAAGTTTATCTTCACTTGATACACTCTCTCGTTGTCACAATTTATTTTGTAGATTGTTTTTTTAGGGTATTGTTAAAGAAATTGACAAACTGCACACGACGACGACGACGGCAGAGAAACGGCAAACACGTAAGAAAGTTTGCAGCTTTTGGGTTGCTGGTTGCCTGTGATTGTGATTGCGATAAGTGCTGCGTATTATTGTACAGATAGATATCTGACGTGTATATTTGGATAACACTTGTGCTTGCTGAGTGAAGAGCCTGTTTTTAGCTAAAGCTTGCTAACACAGAAGAGCAGAAGAAGCAGCATTTTTTATTATTTGCAGAGTTGTAAGTTGCAGGTACGTGAATGTGTGCTATGAGGAACTTTAATTAGAATGTGAGAGAACGAGAAGATTTAAAATTTGGTGTTTGTGAACGAACTCAGGTGACTTTTGGGAAACTTTGGAGAAAACAAAATCAAATTTGTGGAGAGTGAGGTAAGACAACCTCTTATCCTTTTTTATTTTATAAATTTGAAATTTAGCCCTGTGGAGCGTCGAAAGTAATTACAGGGGAATGTACGTAAAAGTATCCGTATCCGTACTAGTAAGTAATATTGAGTAACAAATAGGCTAGCCTTCAAGAGAAATTTTTCGGAAAGAAAGGTTGTTATTATTGGTGTTCAGTGATTAGTTGGACTTGGTCATCCATTGTAAGGCTAATTTTGTAGTTACTTCCTGGCAAGCTTACTTGACGAATTTATTAATTAACAACTTTGAATGGGCGACCCAACAGAAGGGAAGTTACAGCTACATTACAGTACAATTTAGTAGTGTCTACTGCAAAGTAAAATTGATGTTACGTAAATGCAGCCAGTCATTGTAAAGTTTGTATGTAATAAAATTTTATGGTGTATTATTTATATTTTAATGTCTTGTCTCATGTCTGGTAATATTGATAAAATGACTTCCAATATTAAGAATGTAAATTAAGTATATACATAAATGTTACGACGTATTTTAATGTACCTTACTGGGCTGTTATAAGTTTTCGGAAAGGTATATTGTCTTGTTCTTAGAATTTTTAATCGATGATTTATGGTGCATGCTTACTTGCATATAATTTTCCTCTACTAGTTGTTACGCGTTATGCCCATTTCTCAGAAGGCTCACATTTGAAGAGAGGGTTCAGATTTAATTTCTAATGTTCCTAATCAAGCCAATTTAAAGTAACATGCCATATTATAATTCTTTTATTCCAGACGAGTTAGAGTACACCGAGGTCATGTCGGAAACAAAGCAAAGGAAAGTGAGGAAACGAAAGGAGGTAATAAAGACCTTATAGCAAGACAGAAAATTGAAGTGTTTAATTCATTTTTCACTTTTGTTAGAAATTTTAAAAACTACTTTTTGTGAATTTGTGATAGCCTCAGGAATCGGGTCCAGCTCCGCCAGATGAGGCTTCGAAGGAAGAATACAGTATAGCCCGATGGATGCGAAATAACATACCAGTGAAGAAGACAAAATTTTTAAATCACACTGTGGAGTATTTTATTTGTAAGAATAATAATAATATATTCATGAGCGGTTTGAGTTTTGTACGATTATTTTGCCTAATGTTTGCAAAGATCCGTATTCAATTAAATGTTAAACTTAACTTATTTGTGACAAAACTTATAGCTGGAAAGGCAATTGACAAGTTGCTGGACTCCCCATGGGCTCAGCCAAAGAAATCTGGAGAAGATCCCTTGTTTACAACCAGAGAATCTGTTGTAGAATACTTGGATGTGTAAGTTGCTACAAATTGTGTAAATGCGACTTAATCAAAGTATGGCCTATGGTGAGTATAGTATGGTATGCATTGTAGAACATCTATACTAATTTTAATTTATTATTGAAATCATATATAGAATGTTGCGCCACAAATTTTTTCATCGAGCAAGAAAAATTGTAGTACCTGAAAGTGAATTGAAAAAGACTAAAGGTAAGAAAGAAAAGGAAAAGGATGGAAAAAAAGAAGAAACTACCACAAGTAGTGAACCGAGCAAGAAGAAAGATGAGGCAATGATTACTACCGCTGCAGAAAGCAGTCAAGCTGAAGGTGACAAGAATGAAAAGGAATCAGCGTCCAAGAAGCCTAAAAAGGTTAGAAGCAGTTTCGTTAAAATTGCTCAAGCCAGTAACTTGGACTAACAATAAATGAACTAAAACTATTCAGGTGTAGAGTTAGTTTATCAGACGATTGATTATTTATTACAGGATGGAGAAAAGAAAAAGCGCAAGATTAGGTTGGATATGCATTTGCAACAATGCGTCGTTGATGGAACCGATGCTTACGTTTGGATTTACGAGCCAACCCCATACTATTATTATTTCTTTGGTTTCCTCGTCGTAATTGCTGTGATTGCGGTTTGTTTGTTCCCTCTTTGGCCATCTTCCGTAAGGTAATTTATTGAGAATTCAATTCTAAATTAGTTGACATTCATGCAACAAAACCAGTGACTTGTAAAGTATACATTTCCTTTTTTAATGTGATATTTTTCAATGAACAATGAATACAGGCAAGGCGTATACTACTTGAGTTTAGCAGCAGCAGGATTTTTGGTTTTTATTTTGGCCCTGGCTGTAATCCGACTGGTGGTATTTTGTATTATATGGGGCTTAACTTTTGGAAAGCATCATTTATGGCTTTTACCCAATTTAACCGAGGATGTCGGGTTTTTTGCTTCTTTTTGGCCATTATATAAGGTTATGCCCGTTTTAAACAATTGCAGACTGTAGTCCCACACCTAAATGCCTAATTTGTTTTTATTTTTGTTATTTTATAATTTCCGGATGATTATAGTATGAATATAATGGGGGAGAAAAATCAAATGAAGACGATGAAGAGCAGGACGATAAGGATGGATCTGAGGAACGAGATGACAAGGAACCATTGTATGCCTTTATGCCTATTACAATTTGTATTTTAATTTTTATGCTGCAAGTTTTAGTTCTAAGCAATAACTTTTTTAAAAAATAATTACAGACTTGAGAAGGACACCCAAGAAAATGATGGTACAAACTCTAAGGCGGCCGAACACTCGGAAACGGAATCAGAAGGGAGCCAACGCTCTCAAACAGGAAAAGATTTTGAAATGGTTGATAGAGATGAGATTGATGATTCGTAGTAATTTTAAAAATGTATATATTACTTGTCAGCATTCTTTGCTTTTCTGATTATTACTCGTATTCCAGGCTGTTCATTGACTAAACGAAATAGGTGATCCATGTGAAAAGTATTCAGGTGTATCACTTATTGGCATTAGTTTTACTTGTACTTGAGGATAGCCTAAAAGTAGAAAATGAGAATTAGAATGTAACTCAGAAAATTTTCCTTGTCTGCCAGTTTTATTTCCGCAAAATCGCCGTCCTGTTATTGTTCAGACACTATCACATGCTATCTGTTTATAGTTAAGCTCCTCCATATCCATACCGCTGTAAAATCTATTTCTGTCTTAGATGATTTGTACATGCTTTAGAGTAAATTAGGACGATGCACTCAGTGCATCATGCACTTATAAAACGTATTTGAATTGCTTTAAAGTGTGTTCGTATAAGTGAAAACATTCTGGCGACCTAATCAAGTTGTTGTGCCATCAACTTTGTAGGGTAATGTCAGACTCTCTATTTTCTATAAAGAACTGCATTAACATTTATGGGAAAGGTGATTTAATTTTATAAAATTGAACATTCTGGACATTTTTGTTTCTTTTCTATAAATATTTCTCATATTTCTTTGATATATTGGTGCTGTTTTTAAGTCCTTAATTGTACATCAATTAATGTTACTATATTTTATTTTGTTCCAAAATGCTTGTACAGAATTCTTTAGTGGTAGAGTGCTTATTTAGATGTGTACATTTTTATGGTGGCAAAGTTATTTTCAAGTCTTACATTAGCATGCTCATCAATGAAATTAAGTCTCCTACTTTATATTTATTGATTATCAAACATTTACTACATTTGTAAAGTGTAGAATTAATGAATGCTATAGATAATACGCACATTGTTTTGTATGTTCCTCTCCTGTACGTGCTTGTAAATCATAAAATGTCGGACAATATCATTCGGCTTATTATGGATAATTTATGTATGTTTTTTAAAACTCAACGTTATGACAAAGAGTGTTAAAAAGTTGATGTTTATTGAATGGAAATTGGAATAATCATATTGGGTTTGTGTGAAATTACGTTATTTATTAAGAAAACAGCGTAGATTATAGGTCGCGCCGTAGCTTAGATCGAAATAAGAAATTCTACGAGAATAAGTTTGAAGCTTTGAAGATTAAAGTTTATTCAAAACGCATATTATGGATTATTTAATTCATTTATTTGGAGTTTCTTCGTCTAAATTCACGTCAGCACATGCCTCTCCTTTCTGAACCTTTTCGAATACGCTCTTTAGCATTTTATTGCACAAGGCAGCATACGGATTCATCTGAACGAGCTGAGCTTTTGCAAATTGGCTTCCTAATTTAGTAGCTTCTTCAAAGTCGACTTTCGCTAAATCTTGTGAATTATTTTTCAAGTGAATTAAACCCCGTTGACAGAATGCTTGACAAGCAGCGCGACCTTTTCTTTCACTTAATTGTATAGCTGTATTCAGATCCGCAAGAGCATCTAATAATCGAGAGCAAAACTTCCGTAAACAAAATTTTCTACTGATGTCTGTTTCTACAGTTTCTTTTCAAATTTTGATAATACATACCTTCAACTTTTCCCATTAACCGAAGCGTTTGAGCTCTGTTATTGTACCCCGATGCTCGGTTGGGTAATATTTCAATGGCTTTCGAAAATGATTCTAAGGCACCCATCAAATTCCCAGTTTCCGCTAACTTGACTCCTTTTATCTCTAGCGCTTTAACCTGCTTCATTTCCTCTGTGTCATCTTCTTGCACTGTGTGGCGATAAAAACCAAGCAAAGTTCAAATACTGCTGAAGTGCTGAGTGCATATTGAAACCCATGCTTTAATTTTTTAAAGACCAGTTCGTAGGTTCCGAATTTTACCTTCTTCGTCTACATTGGTTAAATCTTCGTCATGTACAAGTTCTCCAAGAGGAAGAAGCGGATTAAAAATCGCATTTAAAATATCCTTGTCTGTTAAGTCTCCCATGTTTGAACTGAAAAGAGAAACTATAACTGCTTTATAAGAAAAGTGTTTAAATATCACAATGTTGTTAATATTGGTTAATTTAATATTTACTTACCTAATTTAATATATTTTTCTCCTCTTCTACGCTGCATGCAGGCTGCGGGACGATTGGATAAAGTTTTATAATCAGAATATAGTAGAGCTAGTAATAATAGTATATCGAAGAATACCTAGACATCTCGGAATCTCGGAATATTTCATGAAAGTGAAAAAGGCAGTTCTAATCTTTATTACGTGATGAGGATTGCCCTTTAATTTTTTGTTTAAGTCATATCATATGAATTTTAAGTCCTGCTCCTTTTTACATATACTAGCAAAATCATCTCACTATAGAATCAAGAGGTTGCGTTTGCGTATGCTTACTTTCATAAACCTGATTTTTTAGATTTTTGGTCATCGGTTATGTACTAGAAAAGTAACATGAGCACAGATCACGAGAAAGAACAAATCAAATTCCGTTGTAATTGTGAATCTATATAACAACCATACTAATGCTGACAATCTTATGGATTTTGTGCCCGCAGTCTACGAACCGGTTTTCGTCTCTCAAGGTCCTTTTACACGTTTTGATGAATACAAAATGTAAAATACAGTTTAGGAATTGCGTAGATTTTATCATTTCTGCACATCCTCCAGAAGACAATATGGAATGGAGGAGGGGATGGAAATCCGAAGATTTAGTATGATTATTAGACAAACAGTAATGGAAACTTAAAACGTTATATTAAGCAGCGCAAAGCGCAAGTTATTTATTTCCCAAAATAATTATGTATATTCTACATCTCACAACACTATACTCTCATGTTAGGGCCATTACAAACGACTTTATAAGCTGATCTCGAATTCTTTGCTATATACATAGGCCTAACCACAAAGGGGAATGAGAAAAGTTTTTTTTAAAATTCAATAACAAGCGCCGAAAAAGTTCTAGTTAATTACTCAAACCAGACTGCTCCTTTTTTAAAAATGCATTTCCTATCTGCCGTTAGTTGCTTACTAGATTTAAAATTTTGAGTTTTCGTTTAGTTTCTAGAACTATAATTATCTAGCCTGGACAATCATTAAAAACTCACTATTACCTGGGAAGATCTGTATTAGGTGACGGTGCCTGGCATGACGCATAAACCAGCATTTTCACAATACCAATAGTATTTGGTTTTTGGTTACATTCTGCCATGACCATTTAAACCTTCACGTCAATGGCGATCAAACGATATAGATCTTTCAAAAAATTAAAAATACCCTTCGTCGCGTTTTTTTATTCAATACTTTCTGGCAATATAATTAATACAAACTGCAACAAAATTTTAAATTCCTGCAATATCTTTCAAAAAATTAATCTTTTAATGTAATAGTATAATGATATTGTCCACACCGTTAACGGCACAAAACTTTGCTGCTTGTTTTGGCTATACTGTTTGGAAGCTGGCACACGCAACTTACTTAAAGGAGATTTCTTGTCAGTCAATTAATTTATTTATGTTATTGAGGATATGTCCTTCAGTGTCATTCTCAACAATCGAGTAATTAAATAACGTAGCTAATGAGCTAAATAATGAACATTTTCTTTATCCCACTACGATACAACAGCTAACGACGCTAAATGTACATTGATATTGACTGTTTGCTTGCTTGTTAGTAGATATACAAGTCATGGAATCTTACACTATTTAAATCCATTTATTTTTAGATGCACGTTCATGAGGGCTTTATAAAATTACAAAAGTTCTAAAATAAGGTAAGGAAATGAGGAATAGGTTAATGGCAACAATTCCATAACAGAGGGCCAAACTGTCCGCATATAGGCATATATAGGTCGATGGTCGATCATTAAATAGAAGTAAAAGTATTTACGTAAAATAGAGTTCTATATAGTAGTGCACAGAAATAGACAGGTAAAATGTTGTCGGTTTTTTAAATAATTTAGAATTTTTTCAAGTTAAAGCATGTAAAGTTGCTGCACATAGTTTTGGAGCATATAAGTATTTATGTATATCTCACTCTGACTCTGCCTGCGATAGATCCTCCCATATAGATATATGTTCTAGTATACGACTATTAGAGTATAGCGCGCTAAATAGGCATTCATTAAAAACTGACTTTCCCTCGCACTTTGTAAAAGCCGAGGGAGTTAGCATTATATAACATGGAGGTGAGTCCGACATATGTCTCTATTACGATTGGTTTATATTCAACAGTGCACATTGGTGACTCTCCCCCACTGTTTGACAAAATCTCGATTAATTTTCTGGAGAAAGTTTCAATGTCAAACGATCCCACTGCACTGTGTTTATCTGAAAAGTAGTTGGTCACTTTTGTGAGATAATAAGACCAGACAGTTATAATTTATTCAAATTCATTTATTAGCAACGCTTACTTTTGTGCCACAAAAGTGGATGAGAGGTGAGAGTTATCCAAGGGATTGACTTATCAAATGGATTCCACTTCTGGTACAAAGTTACAGGTTTATTGTTGTCCCAGACGATACGAATTCCCCACTTATTTCTTGTTCTGCAAGCGAGTGAAAATAAAAATGTTTTCATAATCGACGACAGTCGGCTACATTATAGAAGCAGGTGAATAATTATTCCATACCGAGCTTCAAACTTCTCTAGTGACAACGTAGACATTATAGAATTTTTTGGAGAGTTGATCCCACAAGCAGATATGTTAGGGTCTTCCTCAGGTCCACTTTCACCAACTATCCCGATATCTTGCTGAGAATGCTCAGGTTCTTCTAATAGAGCCGCGGGATCTGCTACGCATCTGTTTCTCCTTAGTACGGCACATCCAAGGGTTTGCACGGTACCATGAACCTTCGGTATCACATCTTTGACCATTCCAGCCAGTCCTCCAGCAAGTCCAGTTAGGCGCCTTTTTGGCAATTAAAATACGAGCGCATTCAAAAAATAGTTTAAACACTTCAATCTCAATCCAACACACGACTGAATTAATAGACGCTAATAAATCACTTACGGTGTCAGGGATTTGTCAGGATACTTTAACTCCCCTTGAATTAATCTTTCCATAATTGCTAAGTGAATTCTTCTGACCTCCTCTATTTTCATTCCAATAAAGTCATACTTTACGATAAGAATGGTCTTATCAGTAAGAACGATAATTCTCTCCAGTTCATTATCCCAATTGTCAATCTCAGTAAGAAACCAAGTTCCTTTCAGGTTACCGTCATTCGAGTCAACTAACTGCTGCACTTCATCCGTAACGTGTTGGACAATGCTGTCGCGATACGCAAAGTAATCTTTTGCATCCATATCTGGAGGGGGAGGGAGTGGGCTCTGAGTCATCCATCGGTTGTTGCTGTTCACTCCAACTTGATCACTTTGAAACAATCGATTTTGATTACTTGGAGAGCCAAATGGGGTATTAAGAGACACAGTGTGATGGCCGTCCGGTGAAAGTGATCCGGCGGATGGAGGAGTCATTGGCGTTATAGCGATAGAAGGAAGGTCTCCATCTATAGTGGAGTCAAACGTCAAAAATCCTGGATTGCTTTTATGGCTTTCCACGCTCACACCAGAAACGTGTTCATCAAGTGGAGACTGCTGATTCACACTATTAAATTCCAAAGTAACTCCTCCAAAGTCTGTGACTTGGTCATCCATGTACTCATCATCAGAAAGGGAAACTTGGTGATAAGTATGATGAGGTTGGTGTTTGGGGGATGGTGATGGCATCATGGTCATTTTCTTTCCGATGCGACTTCAGCTCTGCTTTGTGCCCATCTAACTAAAACCAACGCAGTTTTCCCCACTTCCTTCCACCTTCACCTTATCGCCCAAGTCGTGTCTGCATCTGCAACAGTGGAATTATTTATTGCAATATTACTATGAGTAAAAGGGTGAAGCGAAGTCACAATCACAATGTAAATGAACTGAAAAAAATACAAATCATTTGAAATGAATGACAAGGGCGCGCAGGAAAAATATGTAAATTAGATAAATTCAAGTCGGTCACGTCGGTCTAATATTTTCACGTTCAGAAGGAATGAACAGGAAGGAGAAAAGCTGGTTGAGAAAGGTTGAGCGGGAAACGGGAATACCAAAGATGGTGTGGTATATATTCAACATTCGAAGGTGAAAGTGATTTTGGAAGCAAGAGTTCAAGGCCAAAG